>CM039481.1:29439137-29717078 GCA_022433065.1 Begonia loranthoides
CCCCCTCACCCCCCATCTCGCAACTCCCTTCGTTCTTCTTCATTTTCTTTTATGTCTTTTTCATCACTCAAGCGTATGGGTACCATCCCAAGGTGGTACCCCCTAGTTGTTTCTATTATCGTACATGCATGAGGACACTTCTATCTACACTAGCACATACGTGACTGCCAAACAACGATACTTTAAGAATTTACAATAAAATAGCAAGCACAACACATAAGGGGAGCGAGGAATAGAATGCTATGATATCATGCCAACGACTAAGTTGAAATTAACTAAGCATAATTATCCAACTCACATAATTTAACTATGCATAAGAGATGATGAAATTCATTGGCATTCTTCATCATCAAAACTAAATAAAGTGAATAACAGACTATTAACGAAATCATGTTATTTAACGAGGTCATGCCATTAAGCGAGACCATCTTATTAAATGAAATTATGCTATTGACGAAATCATAATCATAACGAAATTATACTAATAACGATATCACGCTATTAAGTGGAATCATGCTATAAAACAAAATCATGCTACAACTAAGTCGTGCTATGGAAAAAGTTAAGCTATTAAATGAAATCATATCATTAACGAAATTATGTTCTAGACAAAATTTTGCTATAAACAAATCATGCTTCAAAATAGTATGGTAAAACTTACAACAAGCCATGCTTCAATAATAATAAGGCAAACTAACAACGAGTCATGTTTTTAATTAATTGTAACAGTGGGAAGACATAAATGACTAATCACGTTTCATTCGGATATAACGGTAGAAATTACAATGACCATTCATGTTTCTCATCAACCGTAACAACAAAATTACCAACCAAAGAGCAGCGAAATGTGCCTTTTTAAACCACTTAACTAATAGTAGGACAAAACATATAACAGGGTCATGCAAGACACAGATCTAATTGGGTGTAGGGCTTCTTCAAGGCAAGACAACCCATTCCTTACCTTCCATTGATGACTCTTCACGAATTGGAGCTCCTTCCTCTTCTCCACACTCTAGCAGCAGAAAGTTCCCAAGCTCCAGAATGAAGGAGAAGAAGATGAAGAAGCTGGAGATGAACCCAGCCCCTAGGACACAACTCGTACGTCCTGCAGGGGTTGGCAGTGAATAAATCACTGTTGGGCGGTCTGGGTGTGCGATTTCGTCTCGAGAGGTGGTGATTTATTGGTTGGACATCACTTTCGTTCTGTTTTAAATCTCTTTTATCGCAGATCTGCAATAATTCAGATGGGTGCCAATACAAGCTTCACGTTCGCAGTCGTCTGCAAGAACAGAATCCATAGGCTAAAATCTAACTTTGGATGGAAATTGGCGTCCTCACCTTTGTTCGTACCGTCCGCAGTCTAGTTTTGGATGTCAGTCAGCGTCCGCATCATCCACACGTATCGTCCGAATTGTCCCAAAATTTAGATAGAGTCATTGGACGCAACTTCTCACATCTGCATTGTCTGGACCCCGCGTCCAAACGTTCCAGAGTAGTATAGAGTCGATGCAGACGCCATTCTTCTTGTCCGCATCATTTGCAACCATTCTCTGAAAGTTCTTAGTATTGGAACAGATTCGATGCGGATGCCATTCTTCTCATCCGCATCATCCGTAACGTGTCATCCGAAACTATCCAGACTTGAACAGATTCAACGTGGACGCCATTCTTCTCGTCTGCATCAACCGGAGACTCGTCCTAATACCAAAAATTCCCACTTTCTTCATCTGTCCACTCTTAATTCTTACCCCACAACATTCCTCCCACAATACACGTCACAAAATGACACGTACAAATACGCGATGCAACATCCTCATAACTCCAACACTTTGATTACGTCACGTATACGGGGAAAAACATTATTGAAATCACTCTTAGGCTTAACACTCCAAATGCCCTTGGTAATATCCTGATAATTATCCAACTTCAAATATAGGGATGTTACAGATTTAAATTGGATTACTGGGAAAAATTAAAAGAGAAATTAAGTGAAGAAGGGAGAAAAAGCTGGACTGGTTCAGCAAAACTAGTTTGGTTCAGTCAAACCAGCCCAAGAAATAATTTTAAGGAGGATAAAAATTAGGTTAAGTGTGTGTTTTTGTTGTTGTTTATGGGGAGAGAGGAACAAAAGATAGAGGGGGAGGCCGAGAGCCCGAAGAGAGACAAGAGAGGCAAGAGAGGAGAGATCTTTCGGCGGCTCCTTCTTGACGACGAGTAGACGAATGGCAAGCGAACGGCTAGGGATGGTGTCAAGCGCCAGACTTTGCAGGATAGACAGCGTTGGGTTGTCATATTTAGCGTCGATCGTCGGTGCTCTGTCAATTCCGGTCGACGACGGCACGGGATGGCGTCGACGTGGTGTTTGGCCAAGGAGGACTCGAGATGAACTGCTCGGGACGGATGCGGCAGTGGCTGGCAGCGGTTCCAACTCGGGTTCGCTGTTCTCGGATTCCTCAGGTAACCTGACATTTCTCTGATTTTATGTTGGTTTGCAAACTGGAAGGATTGATGTTCAGATTGACTGTGATTTCCCTTTTACTACAAGAAGCCGTTTGTGTTTATATGATGAGTGGACTGTAAGGAATGATAGAAGAATGGATGTGTTAAATTGTTGGGTTGTTGTCTGCTATTGGTTGAATTCAGCCGGGAGATTGTGTTTGGAAAATATAATTTGGTTCTCTGTATGTATTGTGTTGGATAATTTAGGAGAAAAGTTAATAATGTTAAAGTTGGATCCATACTCTGTTAAGAATGATCAGAGAACCTTTCTTTAATTATTGTTGGACGTTGATAATTAGATGTGTTCTGTTGCCTGGAGATGAAATTGTGTATTGACAACTTTGATATATATGTTATGTTGGTTGAAGTTTTTGTGTTGTCTATGATAAGTAGAAGATAAAGGGATTATGTTGAAGAAGCCGTATTGTTCATCCTCTCTGTTTATTATTGCGAAAAATAGGAATATGTTGGATTGTGCCTCTCTGCAATGTATTGGTTGTTAAGTGTTATTCACATTAGATATATAATCTATGCAATTGGACGACTTTAATTGTGATTTTGTCGGTTATTCGAGTTCCTGTTATGTGGAATCATATTGGGATATGTTATGTTCCGTTTACGTAATTAAGGATAAGGAAGTTTATAACTCGTGGTTTTAACGATAGACATTTTTAATTATTAAGGTATTGGAAAAAAGGAAAGAGAAGGATAGCGATTAAGTGCAATACGTGATAAGCTTGGAGGTAAGAAAATAGGGATGCTTTGGCCATTGAGGCCCTACACCACAAGTATGGGTGTGTGAGTTTAGTGTTAATGTTAGCTACTGTTAGTTCAATGCTTATGCTTAATGTTAGTTGATTGTTACCACTAGTTGATTAAGTAGGTTAATTGTTGTGAGATGCTCCTTGTGTTAATGATAGTGTAGATTTATGCTCTGTGATATTCCTTTGAATGATACTTTGTTCTTTTGTTTTCATTGCTATATGATATTTCTCTAGGGCTAACTTTATTATTTCAGAGTGCTGTATGGATGCCCTATTATAGTTTCTTTATGGTTAGATAAGGTTGTAGGGAATGTTTAATAGATGAGGAATGAGCTAATGAATGATAGTAGAGTTAAGAGTTCTATGCTAATCTTGGAGGTTTACCTGTTGTGTAGTATTGTTTTCCTTTCCTTACGCATTATGTTTCTCTGTTGTTCTTGCTCGTTTAAATGTTAGGTAAATTGTATGAGCATGATAATTTATTTGGGTAATTAGTTAACCCTCTATGTAGTTAGCAGTTAGCGTGTAAATGAACTAGAGTTTAATCATGAATCAAAATAATGATCAGACCATGTTAAACTAACTAGAGTGACTCTTAGTTGAGTATGTTAGCTTAATATATAACTAGCATGTTTAATCACTAATTAAGTTAGTTAATTGTTAAGTAATTGGGCATGTTAATTCATTTACTAAATCTAAGCATGTAGTTACTTTAAACAATCATTGAGCATGTAAAGGCTAGTAGTTAAGCATGTTGTAATTAATTAGGTTAATTTTAAAATGTTAAGTAACTAAAGCATGTTAATTAACCTAGCTAAACATGATAATTAACTAAATGCAAGAAATAACCTACCCTTGAGCATGTAATCAATTAGAATAAACCACTAGACTGAAACCTAGGAAATGTGGAATCAATTAACTAATGTGTATAAATTACTAGGGTGTATAAATTACTAGCATGTCCAATTCCTCGAGCATGCCAATTAACTGAACTTGTAAGCATGATAATCAATTAGGGACAATAACTAACTTGATGAGCATGTAAATTGACTAGAGGACGAACTAATTGGAAGATGAGCAAGCCAATGAACTAGCATGAGTAATTATGTTGATTATGTTAATTAGAGCAATTAGTTAATTAACTAATGTAAATAACTATGCAATCAACGTGAGCATGTAACACACATAGGATAGCTACAGTAGATTAATTATCTAGAGATAAATATAGGGAGTATGTAAATGGACTTAGAAATTAACTAGAAGAATGAACATGTTAATTGATAGTATTGTATCCTATTAATTCAAGCATGCCTTCCTCATTAAGTTCATTGTATATTATTTTAATGGGGTGTTCAAGTGATATTACTTGGTTTGGGTGTGCTTTCAATCCCTATTATCCTTTTATATGCGCTTTTAAATTCAGTTACTTACATTGAATGCGCACTTCAAATTTATAATCAACGCTTTACTTTACTAGAGAATAGAATGATAAAGAAGATGAAAAGAGAATGAAGTAACGTGAATGAGTTAAGGGTCTCAAGGATCTCACTTACTATGCGAATGAATGTTTTATAATTGCTTTTGTTATTGTTTTCTTAGTATTGCCTAAGATCTCGATTATGATTACATGTCCTTAGTATGTACTTTCTGCTAAACCAAGTATAATTATTTAAGTAGAATAAAAGCATGAAATCAACGTAAGAGCATGTTAATAACTGAATAGAATAATGGCTTAGAAATATAAACGTAGGAAGCATATAAATGGACTAGGAGATTAATTAGCCTAAATAAGTAAAGAACTAGAATAATCATCTTATCTTCTTGAGCAAGTTTTGTTTATTGTTCCTTCGCTGTCTTAACTTAATGTTATACTTGTTTTCTGTTGTGCGTAGTTCCTTTATTCTATTATGTGCTTTACTTTCCTTATATGCGTTTTCAGTTACCGTTACTTTATTTATATGCGCACTTCAATTTTATTAATGTTATGTAATGTCATAATGCATCACGATAGGTTAAGAATGTATGTACATGCATCATGTTAATAGAAAGAATAGGTTGCATGCATGAGTGAGGAAAATGTAAGAATGAATGGTAGAGTAATAGGACGATGGGTCTAGTCTGGCAAAAAGGTGCCCACAGGAGACTAGTGACTAGTCTAGCAGCGGTATGCCCAAAGGAGGTTAGTTGTAGTCTTGCAAAAAGGTGCCCACAGGAGACTAGTGACTAGACTGGCAACAGTATGCCTAAAGGAGGTTAGTTGTAGTCTAGCAAAAAGGTGCCCACAGGAGGCTACCCCAACGAAAGAACGAACGACTAATAGGAAATAGTAATAACGAAATGAATGGCTTAATGAAAAGGGATTAAAGGGAGGCATTTCATAATTGCATTTCCCTTTTTCCTTACTAAGCCCTTTGGGCTTACAGTTGCTTGTGGTGTAGATGTAGGTACTGTAAGTTAGAGGAATGCACAGACTAGGAGTAGCGAAAGATAAAGAACAAACAATAGCAAGCAGGGATGATGAGTTTGCACGCTGGAGGGATGCTCATGGATGGCCAAGCATAAAGAGGGTAAAAGAGAAATGGTTTTAATTAAGTTGTCTAAGTTGTAATTAACATAATTTTTATTTAAAGTGTATTTAATTTGGTTAGTCTTTTCATTCAAATGACTGACGTTTCCGCTAAGTTTCTCAATGATGATTTTAATGACGTTTCGGCATAAGTTTTACAAAAATGGGATTTTATATCTAGTTTTACGAATGGTCAGTAGCGATCTAGTTAATGTCGCGCTCTGATTTGTTTGAAAAAAAAAAGAAATTTCAAATTTTCACGCATTTTCAAGGATTTACGAAAATCCGAGTCGTTACATTAAGGGTTTCTATTACATGATACATGCTCATACATTCTCAACCTGGCATGGTGCATGATGCTTCACAATATAACACTCGTAGAAATTGAAGTGCACATAACGTAAGTAACTTAAATTAAAGGAGCATATAAAAGAACGATAGCAATAACGGAACAAGCACACAAAGATAGCAACGAAACACCCAATAATGTGCCACATATGGGGGAAGCAATTATAAAACTAATTAAACATCGGGGAACATACTTGGATATGTAAGTCACAATAATAATGGAAATATAACGAATCACAAGCGATGTGCATATGGAAGCAAAGCATGAATTAATTAACATATTCAAGAACTTGTCATTACTTACAACTAAACAATTAACATGCTCGAGAAAGGTTATAATTAGCATCTAGTTAATTATCCTAAGTAGTTTACATGCTCAAAGATTAATTTCATGCTTTAATCCTAGTTAACTAATCATACTTAGCTTTAGTGTCAACTACTCATGCTTAAGGAATAATTTACATGCTTAAAGGTTGATTTCATGCTTTTATCTATCCCGCCTTTAGAGTTTCTTTCAGTGATGGGCGTGTCCGGCCCATCCTGAAACATTCTCGTACTGTGATTTAGCCTCTTTCTAACCGTGAATCCTTTACTAATTTTCATGCTTATGCTAAGATTTACTGAAATTTCGTTCGAGATAATTAAAACGTTAGACATGCTAAATGAATTTATATAAACTAAAACCAGAAGGCTTCTATCCAGAACCAAGAAATAAATACTTACAAGCTAAGTTTATTATCAAACAACTAGTGCACAATCCACATTTAGAGAAAACAATGAAAATCCACAATAACTTACAACGTTCGTCATCTTAATTCCTTAGACCCTTTTTCCTTTCGTTTGTTAAGTCAACAATCACATCATAGTAGTTCACATTTCATTCAGTAGGCATTGAATCCATCACGTCTACTCTAGCACAACGTCAAGAATTTGTTTTTCGTTAGTTAGCATCCATCACTCTGTGACCTTAACCTTCATCATTCTTCAACACATTCTCTACCCCTTCTACTAAGCATTTATACCACATAATAGGCAATAAAACCAAACTCAATCAACAAATGGAAACATCACAGCAACTAACAACTAACAACAATTAACAACAACCGTAAAACACACACACCCATACTTGTGGTTTAAGGCCTCCAAATGGCCAAGACACATTTGTTTTCCTTACCTCAAAGTTTAACGCGCATTAGCATTCCGTCGTTGTTCTTCTTCCTCTTTTTAACACCGTCACAGATAATACCAATATCAATATTTCCTAATCTTATCAAGGCATAAAACTTTCCGTAATTTCACACCGCAGCATTTTAACAACCAACACAATACAAGTTTATAACTTATCCCCAACCACTAACACCAAACTCATTTATCATGACTTTATCCACTTAGAGTTGACAACAACAGAACAATAAACCAATACATAGCACCTCAATCAACCAATAGCAAGGAAATCCACTGTCCAACACATAAGTTAAACCATAACAGAGGATAACATTTATCATTACCAATCTCCATCCATTTAACAGAGCAACTTATCCAACAACAGCCACCATAGAGTCCAAACTATTGAAACAACCAAGAGAAAACTCACCAGTAGTAAACATTCAATAACCAGTCTAGAATATAAATCCAACATGTTATCTTTATCCTTAACCCATAAAACAAAGGAGGAAATTCTCATCCCAGAAGACCCGAGAGCTCTCTGTCCAGCATCTCCTCCTCTACTTCAGTTCTTCTCTCTCGGCCATCCTCTCCATCACAGAACCGATGAAAGTTAGCAAACCCCATCAAGAACAGAAACCAAAATTCCAACTAGCCGAGAAGAAAACTCACCTGGAGCCCTCGACCATCCATCCATGCTTCACAGTTCTTCCCTGGCTTCACTCACCCGATTCCTGCTCACCCGAGAGCTTCTCAATACAAACAACCTCTTCCTCTCTTCCTCGTAGCTTTAATTCTCCAGCAGACAACACTTTCAGCAGACAACACTCTGCATGCCCAAGAATCCCTGCCCAATTTCCTTCAGCTTTTCAGAGGTGTTCCCCATGCTCCACTACTGTCGATTTCATCCAGAGCCAAAACCAGGGCAAAAAACTGGTTCAGACAGAAGCTGGACAAGGGCCTTTGGCCGGTCCAGCTTGAAGCGCCAACTCCCCTGCCATATTGACCCGAAGCACTGAGCGCAACCCTCCCTCGTTGCTGAAATCGCTCCTTGCTAGTCCATCGCCGTCGCCATTCAGTTGTTGTTGCACACTGCCAGTCACCCAACGCAACACCGGTGACCTGAAGCCCACACCAAATCAACCAACTCGTGCCCTAGCCACATCAACGAACTCGAGCTCGCAGTCATCCCGATGCTCCATGAGCTACTAGCAACGTCGGGCACTACCAATCGAGCCCGCGCCTCTCATCGTTCACCTCTTCGATGCCCGTTCCCTCTCCCTCAATTTTGTTCTCTCCATCTCCATCTCCCCGCTCTCTCTCTGCTCTCGCGACTCTCACATGTGGAGTGCCCTCTCGGCCATTCTATTAGTTTTGACTGAACCGGTTCACTAAGTCAACCGGTTCGCCCCTCCACTCAACGAAATTCCTCCCTTTTAAAAATTATTCTCCTTAATCCAATTAATTTTATTTATCCCATAAATCTCATCCTTCCCACTCATTTCGTCTGGCCGAAGGCGATTTGACGAAATGAGGGCAAAGCTGAATCGATTCAGTTATTTAACAATAAATCCCCACTTTCCTTTAATTCCTTAACTTAATAGTAATTTATATTTATGTGTTAAATATGCGTATCGAATATTAACCAATCAAAATCCTAACTTCTGACTTATTCCAAATATCGTTAAAAGATTATTAGAGGTCCAATTTAAATTTCTTAATTTCATTTCCTAAATTGATTTCCATAAATTAAACGTCCAATAATTCTCTTAAATTATAACTGAATGATTACGTCCTTGTTAGTACCCCGATAAATATCCAATAAATCTAAATACCTTTAATTAATTTCTAATTATTCTTAATAAATTTTGATATAAAAAATTTGGGGTATTACAGTAGCGGTCCGGTTAGACGGACTATGATATTTCTTTAAAAGAAATAAAGAGGGCTTTAGTGGTTAAATAAAAAATTCAAATTTTAGCGTAATTTGAAAAGGTTATGAATAATAGGGTCGTTACATAGTATGTCTTCTTGGCTCCGTAGTAGGTATTTATAATGAGTAGAAAGTGATGTTTTGATGTCACTTCCCACCTCACTTTGATAACAATTTTTAAGTGAGTGGATGAATCCATCATTCTAATATGAATCGTGAGCAAAAGCTCTATTTAGGTATTTTTAAATGAAGTTCATTGAGCAAAGACTCTATTTAGGTATTTTGAACCAAAGTTCATTGAGGAAAGACTCTATTTAGGTAATTTGAAACGAAGTTCATTGAGCAAAGTCTTTGTTTAAGTAATTTGAACCGAAGTTCATTGAGCAAAGGCTCTGTTTAAGAGTAATAATGTAACGACCCGGATTTCTTAACCATTTTAAAAGCACCTTAACCACACTAACACGACCAATTAAAAATCATTTCTAAAGAAAAGGGGTTATCAGAGTGCATCAAAATCCGATCGTTAATAAAAACTCATTCTTCCATAGTTCATTCTTTAAAAAAAAATTATTCATAAAAGTTGCGGAAGCATAATTAAACGAGAAAATCTACCTTTACCGAATAAAAAGTAATTATCAGAAAACGTCATTTAACGTATAATTTAAATCCAAGGTTTTTAGTTCCCCAATAAAACTTACATAATATTCCAAACATCCAAGTAAAGGTAATAAAAGGAAAATTTAACGTTCGTAAAAGATAACCATTCAACATTAGCTCTTATTGATTTTTCTTTTCTTTTATTTCTCCGTGCCATACTACTACTCTGTTGGAGTCTTTATCGGACCTACCGCAGGCTCCACCGGAATGACCTCTTCCTTAATTTCTGGTATAATCCCCACCTACACCACAAAACAATTTATGCATTTCTCTCTTTAGTTCTTCTTGGAATGGGAGCCACCCAAACTAAACTCTTTCATTACGTTCGTTTTCTTTGTTCATTCTTAACTCGTACATCGAGCTGGAGATTGGGGGTGGTCCTTTGAGATGGCCTAGCTGTACGGCTCTAACCTCCTGTGTGCATGCTAGTCCCTTTACCGACTAGGTGAGGATGTATCCTGATGCTAGGCTAGATCCAGACTACCCATCTACCCCAACTCCCTATTCGTTCCCTTTTTCAGGCGTATCCCGCCTTCTGGGTTCTTTCTCTTTATGGCGTATCCCACCTTTAGAGTTCTTTCTTCTTCCGGCATATCCCGCCTTTAGAATTCTTCCTCTTTCCGGCGTATCTCGCCTTTAGAGTTTCTTCCCTTCCAGCGTATCCCGCTGTTAGGGTTTCTTCGGTGACGGACGTTTCCCGCTCGTCCCGAACATACTTGTTCTTAGCATTTTCCTCACTTGCACATGTGGGTACCATCCTGAAGGTTAACCCCCTACTTGGTTTCTATTAACATGAACTTAACCTAGCTTCTTCTAAATAAACAAAACATATATGAGATCAACACTGTAAGGAATCCACAATAAACAACGAATGAAATGACTTTCATCGCATACTTCTCATAACAAAATATTGACAGTGTTTAACTAACCATGCTATTAATGTTCATTATCACGAAATAGAACATGCTTCGTAACTTAAGTTTAACAGCGGTGGATTAAACTATATAATATATCATAACATGCTTCTAATCTATTGTGCAACAGAAATTACGAATTATCAAAACGCATTTCTATTCGACTAATCAGCAGAAATACGTTTAATCAAACATACTTTTAATTGAACCCTAACCTCAGATAACCATGTGCTAAACATTCTCTACTCTTCTAAATACGGCGATGAACCTCTCTAAATACAGCAAATGAACTAATTCAGATTATACCTATATATAGTGCAACGTAACGATTATATGATAACCATTTGGTAGAAAATACATTCAACAAAGTCTTGCTTTCATTCGAACATAACAACCGAAGAAACTAGCAACTAAACATGCTTTCGACAGTAAGGAAAAAGACAGCAGCGAAACGAACATTTAGATGTGCATTAGATTTCTCACTTTGATAGCATTTCTACGTAAAACAAACGATTAAATCATGCTATTGACAGTACCGAAATTAGCAGCAAAACGAACATTTATTTATCCTAGCAATACCATAACGAATCATAGCGTCTATCATGCTTTCTAAACTGTAAAATACTACAGCAGAAGTTTTGGAATGTTTCGGATGGGACAGTGAAATAACCAAACAAACAGCGAAATATACCCATATAATCAAAATAGAATTGAGTATGGTAAAGGAAGATCATGGAGTCTTTCTCTAACATCACAACTTCTCTATGGAATCATTTTCTAACTTCAAACTTCTTTAACGTCATAGAAAGAAAGTAATCTATACATAGCTCATTCATACTTTTCTCTTTCGTTTAAACAATTCTCTTATGTTTCATTCAAGCCCAAGTAACTTTCTCATCTTCATACAAGGAAAATATGCAATTTCTATCAAAGTACTAAAACAAAAGTAGAGGAAATTAAGACAACAGTAGGAAATCAAACTTAGCAAACAACAACTCACACACACGACAAATACTTGGGTGTATGGCCTCCAAATGGCCAAGACAACCCATTCCTTACCCTTGAAGTCAAATCTCCCGTGTAGCTCCTTGGCCTCCCAGCCCCAGAAAGTTTCCCTTTAGCAGAGCGAAGGAGAAGACAAAGAAAAATGAAAGAGAAGAGTTTGAAAGGGAAGAAATAGAGGGGAGAGTTACCTAGGAGAGAAACGGAAGACAAGGCATGCACATATGGAGCCTATTTTGTGGGCTACTGCCAGGAGACTCCTTTTCTCGCCGAAAGTGCGAGTATTAACTCGCTAAACGTCGAGTTACGTCGAGTTTTCTGACTTTTATTTCCTTATTTTTCGCAGATTTGCTGTGACTTGGACTTGTGTGGATGTCGTGCTGTCGTCTGCAAGACCCAAAATCGCAGGCAAATATTGAGGCGTCGGACGAGATTTTGTGTCCCCACCCTTTGTCCGTACCGTCCGCAACTGAGTTTTGGACATCGTCCGCATCATCCGCATGCATTGTTTGAATTGTCCCCAAAATTGGACAGATTCATTCGGACGCTGAATCTAGTCATCCGCGTTGTCCGCATGTGTCGTCTGAATTGTCCCCAAAATTGGACAGATTCATTCGGATGCTGAATCTAGTCGTCTGCCTTCGTTCGTATCGTCCGTAAAACTCTAGATCTAAACAGATTCGTGCAGACGCATCCTGCCTCGTTCGCACCGTCCGCTTCCATCATCCGCAGGTGTCTTAAAGTCCTTAAATCCATCCTTTTTGCATTTTTTTTGTCTAAGTCTTGTCCAAATTAAATGCCTAAGAGGTTATACGTCACCACTTAAAGTCCATAGAATGATGTATTACATAATAATCAAACCCATTTTACTTCTAAAGTTTTGATTCCACCGTTTATCTAGAAAACTTAGGATCGGGTTGTTACAAATAATTAGGAATTTTTTGAGTGAATAGTGAAATGCATAACTATCACTCTAATAAAAGTATTGATAAGTCATCTTGATAGGTATTCTGATTCATCATCTGATAAGTATCATGATAGCACAAATATAAATGAATACCTTATATAGTTGTCTTGTATTACTTCCATTCTCTGGTGAGTGTATCTACAAAACTATTAGTGTCTGATTGAGATATATTTAATATGTAATTGTGACCTTTTTCGATAATCTTTTGTATTTTTAATCCTAAACCTTTATGGTAATATTTAAGATTTCTATATTCGATCCTTGGTATTACCTGCAATCATAAGAATGCAATAATAGCATCTTCCCCCCCTCGGAAAGAAGAGAAAAATATGAGGTTGTATCGTAAGACAATATGAGCATAATCATTTTGAATTAGGATGGATACTCAATACTAGTGGTTGATGTGGAGGAATAATCTAACTCATAAGCATAAATATCAATATTTGAGTCAATGTCAGAATCTTTGATAGGATCATAACCAATTTCATGGCTAATTTAAAAGTTTGAGTTCTAGTATTATTAGTAAATCTAGTAGGAAATTTATTGGTATAATGTCCTTCTTTGTGACATAACCAACAAGTGCATGTTTTCTTTTTAGTAGGACAAAATTTGTCTCATTGTAAATGTTTCTTTTGTCTTTATTGCATGATTCCTGCATCCATGTTCTAAGTGTTGTTATTCTTGCTCCTAATCTCTTATGTACTGCTTTATATCTAATGCGTTTTGAAAATTGGTTCTAATATTGAATGTATTTCTTATCGTAATTTTTTATAGAATAAAGTTTTGGCTAATTCTTGATGTTTATAATCTAGGTTATAATATTTTATTTTAAATTCACAAATAAAATTTTCTGAATAACAGAGATCACATATTTGTATATTTGTTATTTGCCAAAATGTATTATTCATAAATGTTGTTGTTTCTTTTGTTTCTTTGGGAAATCTTCCAATAAATTCAGTTGTTAGTACTTGAATGATATTTTTAAATGTATTAATGACATATGTTTCTAATAATATGATTTTTGATGGATAATGTAATGCTGTTAAATAATTGTATACTGCTCCAGTTGTTTGGTGAGTTATATAATTAAATAAATCAGTTGGGGTTAAGTCTTTTATTTCTTGAATTAGTTATATAAATATATTAATTCTATTTGTCCAATCTTGTTATACCTTATATTCGTTTTCTACACAGTCTAGGTTTAAGATATTAGTTCCTTGAAAATTTTCTATTTTTGGGATATATTGATTTGGTATTTTTTTCCATTTATTTGTATAATAGTATCTTTGTTTGTTCATGTAGTTTTTAAATTCTTCGTCTTGCATATCATTATATGTTTGTTTTGTTTGTTGGTTGCGATGACTTGATTCTTCTACATCTTGTTTCATATAATTAGGATTATATGGATTTTGATTTGATGTGTAGTCATAAACGATTTCATGAGTTTCTGTTTCTGCTTCTCTATTCATTAATAGATAGTCCTTTTGTGTGTCTTCCTTAGGGATGTCTAATTCTTCGAATTGACTAGTTAGTTTTGCTATTTTTTCTTCTAAGTTTTCCATTATATCGTAGGAGGTGGTTGAATTGTCAATTTTCGTCTTAGTCTTCTATCTAGATTAATTTGTTCTAGATCTTCTATAGTAATACATCTCTTCCTTTTTTGTCTTATTATAATTTTTTGCAAGCTATCAATTATTTCTACTATATCTTTTCCATAGTTTATTGGTTGACTTTGTTTTTCAGGATCCTTTTTAAATTTATCAATTAATTGTAAAACAATGTTTTTTTCTTCTGTTAACTCTATGTTGTTTTCTTTATAACTGTTTAATTCAGTTACTATTCGTTGTATTTTTAAATTTAGTTGTTTTAGTTCATTTAGTCGTTCAGTAAGGTTTAGTTCTATATGTTTTATAATTTCACCTAAACTATTATTCATCGTAAGCTATTTCTTAGATAATGTTCTAGTCAGCGATCATTATTTGAGTGTCATTGATTTTTTCTTTTACTTTTGTAATATCTTGTTCTATTTTTATTAATTTATTTTAATTATCCATAATTGTATCTTTTGTTTCTTTAATTTTTTTTTTATTTTATAATAATATTCAGTTAGGAATTCATTGATCTTAGTTACATTACTGTGTATTTCCTGTTAATCTTTCGTATTATGATGAATTATGAGATAAGATAAAATTTCCATAATATTATTTAGCATAACTTTTATTTTAGAATTTTCTGATGTATGTAAATATGAGCATATACTTCCTATAGCGTAATTAGTTCCGCTGGTAAGTTTTTTGGTAAGATAACTAGTTTGTCGCTAAAAGGGATTCATGGTAAATTAGAAATTTCTGTAGTCATATTTCTAATGTGTAGATTATGAATTTGTAGTTTTTCTACTTCATCAATATTATTTATTTAAATATCATTTATATATAAATATAACATGTAACAAAAAAATATTATAAGAATAATTGATAGAAAAGATATTGGTAATGATATAAGAAGAATAGTAAATAATTTCATATAATCAACAATGTAATTGGTTGAGTAGTGGGAATTTAATTTTAAAATAGAGAGCTAATTAATAATGATGTAAGAATAAGAATTCTTAATTTCATATTAGTTTTTATAGTGAACTGATAGTGAATAATATTAGGAAAGTGGTTGTATATAGGAGTTTCCATTGTTCTTATTTGATCTTAGTAGTGGGTGTGGAATCTATTTCTATGGATAGTTATTATTGTATGTAGTGGCATTGTGTGGGATTAGTCCATCTCCCCCCAAGGAAAGAACCAAGCTCTAATACCAAATGATTCTAAGTGCTTTGATACCAAATGTTTCTTAGGTGGAATATATTTGTTATTTTAGTATTAACATAACTTATAGCTCTGATTTCTTGTAAGAAGATTAATTAGATTATCAATATAATTAACAGTGTGGAATGTATTATGTCATTGTTATATTATAGCTTTGATACCAATATATTTAGGTAGATTTTTTTATTAATTCGAAATTTTTTAAGTACGGGATTTCTTATTAATTTTCTAAAGTTTCTCATTTTGAGGCAGATTTTCTACTTCTTGTAAGTGGATTGTTTTTCTTTCAGTTCCGTGTTTCTTTTAATCTATCCGAGTACTTAATGACCGAATAGTTGTTTTTAGTGATTGTAATGATAATTCTTCTTTGTCTTTTTCAGGTGATTGTGTGACCAAGGGAGTTGGTTCAGTGATACGTAGTGGTGTTGTATAAAATTACTAGTAGTTCTTGAGAAAGATTTACTTCTTAAATGTTGTCTATCATCTGTTATGTATTTTTGTTTAGTATTGCGTAGAAATAGTTTTGAAGGAGTTTCTAGTTTTAATAAGGACTTAAATAACTTGTCTATAGATATTTTTTCATCTTGTTTAACTACTAAGCTATGATGACTATTAGTTAAACCATAATTAATATTATAAGTTACGGTAAAAGGATGGTTTTTAGTTTTCATAAAATTTTTCCTTTTCAATTCATATCGTAGTGTTATGGATCTACTTAAATCTTGATATTTTAAACTCAATCATAGTTGGATATTTATATTGAATTTAATCTTCCTTGTGATAAATTACCTATTCATCTTGCTATGATCCTTTCATTATTATCTATTATTCTATCATCTCGTATTTCTAATTCAAGTGGAGTATTAGTTCATTTCATAAAAGTACTTTTAAATAAAATTTGAATCGTACTACAATGAATATATGAGATCTTCATACGTTCTGATTGTTCCATTTTATTTATTCTTTCATATATTTGTGTTTTACTAATGATAGGAATTATAATATTTCCTTTTGCTTGTTCTATAGAAATTGTTTCTTCTCCTATTATGATTCCATATTTACTTATGTTTTTTCGTGATAATTTGTGTCTAATAGTTTCAAATAAAGAATGTTTCACTCTTTCTTAGTTTTTTCATATCAATAATACTATGACACATATATCCTAAATTTTCTTATTCTTCATAGGATTCGATCATATTATTAGTAATAGTAAGAGAAGTAAAAGACAAATATTCTAACATAAATAATATACATGATGGGTTCTGCTGAAGTTGATAAGCTGATGATTTAATAATTGATAAGATGATAGGGGTTTGATCCCTCCAGATTATTACCTCAAGGATCTATCAACCAATGCCTGAAGCATGTTTGAAGAGAAAATCAATCGCAACTTACACCAACTGCGCTATAGACTAAACTCTGAGTATTCTCAACTAAAAACTCTCTTATTTATAGGAGAGGGTTAGCCTCCTTACAGACCCTAGGAGATAAGATTCCTTGACAGATGTTACATTTCTTTACAAAAAGAAAAAGATAAAGTAGGGAATATATTCCCTGACATGCTACTTTACTTTACATAAAGAAAAGAAAAGAGATTCCCAACAATTGGAATCATAGTACAATAATTTACATAATGAAAAAGAAAGGAATACATTCTTTGCAAAGGAATATATTCGTTGATAGTGATGTCTTCTGTATGGAATGCTTCTTGTCTAATAATCTCTTCTTGTAGTTGTCATGTTGCGTTTGTCTTTTTCTAAGTCTTCTTTGAATAGATTGTATACTTCTGGATTGCTGTAATTGCATTATACGGTTGATTCTTTTTTTCTTTTTTCTTCATATTTTCTTTGTCTTCATAAGAACTTATGGCAAGATGCTAGGTATTCATTATATTTAATACCCGTTTCATACGCTGATCTGTCATTGATGATTTTTCTGATGGCGCTGATAATAACTCCTTTGCTAGTCCATTTGTTCTGTCTTTTGGCAAGGGAATAAGACAATTAACATATAGTCTTCAATTGATATGAATAAGGGGATTAATGTCACATGTATCGAATGCTGATATTCTGATTTGTCTGACTTGTTCGATGACCTTTGGGTTGAGATAATGTATTGGGCCTAAATATTGATAAGCGTCATCAAATTTCCTTTTGATAAGTAGATATTCGCAGAATAGTCTTTGCTATTGTAACAACCTGGGTTTCTACTTAACTTGGAAATACGTTAAAAATTTAAAATTTTTGCTAAACGACTAAAATCGTTGTTTAAAAGATTTTTCAACTTAAAATCAGAGTCACCTAAAACCCGATCATCACTAAACCGCATTTCAACAATTTATCGTAATTAAAGCATCACTTAAAACATTAACTAAGATCCAAGGTTTAAGTTTCAAAGTGTAATCCACCTAATATTCAGGATAAGTACTCAAATAATGGTAAAAGTAGTAATTTAACGTTTACAAAGCGAGTTTGACATTAGACCCTTAGAAAAACAATTTCTTCCTTCTTCACGTGATGCCATACTACTACTCGGGATACACCGCAGGCTCCACGGGTAAGGCCTCCTCCGCTCCTGGTAAGATCATATCATTACCTACACCACAAGTAAGGATGTGAGCTTATGCCCAGTAAGGAAATAGGTTAATACAAATGCATATGCTTATACCTCTCTTTAGTTCTTTTGGAATGGGGGCCACCCAAACCAATTCTTTCATTACATTCATTCGTTCGTTCTTTTACTCATACTTCAAGCTGGAGATTGGAGGACCTATATGGAATGGTATAGTTGACTAGACCTAACCCTTTACTTGCAACCTAGAACTCCCATACCCGGTAAGGGAGGGGCTTCGGCTAGATTGGAGACTAGACCCGACTACTCATTCGCCCCCAACTCTCTTTTCTTTCCTTTTCTTTCATTTTTCTTATCGTTTTTCCCTTTCCCAATGCATGTGATTACGACCTCGAGGGGTACTCCCTACTTTGTTTCTATTAATATGAATGCATGGGGACACTTCCAAAATAACTAACACATAAATGAACAATAAATGACAAAGCATCAAAGATTCTACGATTAACAATAAAAGAACAGAATTCAAAACATATAAGGAAAACAAAGGTATATCCACATATTATGTAGAGCGCTATAAGGGAAAACATATGAAGAAATCTTATAAGTCATTTATTGGGAACACTTCCGCCACCAATCACTAAAACATGCTAAATGGTTTATTGCAATTAACTAGGCTTACTTGTCTAAATGCAACAAAGCTTAACTATGCTTGAAGAATAATAGAAATCAATAGCATGCTTAAATATCAACTACAATTAAATTGGCTGACAGTTTACATGCTATTAAACGAAATGAAATTATGCAATAGCAAACATAGGAAATGGAGCAAGCGTGACAACATAGAGCAATGAATGATCAACAAAACAAAGTAGCAAAAACATGCTTCTTAAGGCGGCAAGAAACAATAGTAAATCTCAAGACAGAAAAGTGATGTGTCCCAAGACCCTACCATCTGAGCCGAGCCATGATGCACCTTTTATCTAATAAGTTATTATTTTGTAGGTTGAAATAAGCTAAAGAACCTTGAAGATGAGCCAAAGCAAGAGGATAAAGAGGCTCCTAAGCTTGCACTTACTTGAAAGAAAAATTATGGAAGAAAGGGTAGATGTTACAAGTCAGCCAACAATCCGACCATGGAGGAGTATTTGATGTTTGTATAGCCTCAAATGATGTCAAATGAAATAGTATTCTTCATACAGTTTGTAGCCGACATCTATAGCTTTCCAAAGAGGTATTGGGAGTTATATTTTGTATTCGTTGGATATGTCAAAAGTTACATTTACAGAGACAAAAAAAACCAACCTCGGACCTGTTTTGTGATTTATTATTTGGGGTCACTTTTGTCATTTCATTTTAGGGCAATTTTGTCCTTTTTGTTGTAAAGCCCCTAGAGGTTATTTAGTCCCTTCTAATTCAAGCTAGAACTCAATTTTGAAGAATTAAAAAAAAACCCTAAATTTCTCCCTTGGTGTGAAGACCTCGGAGTTCCCTCTCCTCTCGGTCGTTTCTCCCATTTGCTTCAACTCGATCTTCTTGCTGCTTCTTGATCGAGTTGAGTGGCTGCTGCCTCTTCCAAACCACTCTTATCTTGTTGTGGTCTATTGTGGAGTGGAGTTAGAAGAAGCTCCAACCCCCTTGGAGAGTGCCCATCCGTTCGGTAAGGCCAAGTATAGTCGCCCCCTCTCCCATTGGAGGTGTGCGGACTCCTTGGGTTTCGTTTCTATTTTTCTTGCTGATATTTCGAAGGTGTTCTTGGTGTTCTTGGCCTTCTTATTGTTCTCTAGATATTCGTGGTTTTTGGGGTCATTTATGGTTAAAGATTATTGGTAAAAGAGTTGTGATGGGAAGAAGAAAAGCTAGTCGAGAAACTGTTTCTGTGATAATTTTGTTTCTGACTTGCGATTTGTATATGTTTTTTATGCCTTCATGTTCATTCTTTTGCGCTTATATTTGGCAAAATTATTCACCAAATTGTCATCATTTTACCCTCCAAATTTGGTGCCTTAAGGTTGTAAGCTCGCTGAGTTCTTGGCATTTGAATTTGAGTCGCCAGATCTGTCCAAGGAAACCATAATTCCAAGGGTTATCTTTAATCGGTTATAACTGTTGATTCTGATGGAGTTTGAAGCTAATGTTTTGATATGTGCATTCTATAAGTGTTGGTAAAAGATCCTCCAAGTTTCAGCCTTTAATTCTTTACGGTTATGAAGTTATTCATATTTGAAGATTGGTGGGCAGAATATTGGTGCATACAATTGCAAATTGTTTCTTTTGTAACTTCTGTGACTTGGTGCACATCATTTGGTATCAGAGCACGTTCACGCTTTTGTTGTTGTTATTTTTATTGGTAATTGCAAGATGAGTACAAGGAGTGGAGCTCCTTACCATATTAACAAGGAAATGAGGAGTAATTCGAATATTCCACCCGAAAATGATAAAGAGCAACCCGAGAGTAGTCTTCATAGGTGGCTTGATGACATGATGGAGTTAATTAGTAAACTCCAGCAAAGAATAGATGCCCCCTTAATGAGCATGTAAGAGAGCCAAGAACTCTGAGGCCAAGGAGGAGGATTAGTACTTCAAATGAGTCTAGGGGCCGAGGCACAAGCTTGTTTGATGAAGATTTAGTAGAAACCGATATGGAAGAGATGCAGAATTTGAGAAGAAGATCTCATGGCAAAGATGATATAAAGCCTGTAAAATTACTTATCCCTCCATTTATAGGATTCAACAATGGCATGGAATGTGTGGATTGGTTGGAAGAAGTTGAAAGCATATTTGATTGTCACAAATTTTTGGATAAAGGTAAAGTGAGATTAGCCTCCTCGAAATTGATGGGTCATGTAAAAACTTGGTGGAATAATTTAAAAGCTCAGCGGCTAATTGATGGGGAAGATGAACTTATTACTTGGAAGATGATGAAAAAGTTTATGAGAAAAAGATTTGATACATGTCGGCTAAGGGCTAAAGCATCTGTTGCTCCGTGTGCCTTGAAATTGGGCACAATGCTTCAAATTGCCCAAAGCAAAAAGATTTTATTATAAAGGAATGCTTGATTGATGAGAGAAGCGAAGTTGACTTCTTAGTAGCCACTAATGAAGAAAAAAACTTCGAAGTAGGGACTATTTATCCTCTTGAAAGGCCACTATTCGTGATGGAGACTCAAGCGGCTGAAGAAGTTTTTTTGATAGATCAAATTTGTGAAGATGATCATGTAAAAAATGGAGTTAAATTTTTGCCACAACTAATGGGGTCGAGAAGGAACATGAGATAGAGTTGCAAGATTAGCATTGTAAGATTCTTCAAACACCAAGTCCATGGGAAGAATTTCTTAGAAATGAAACCGAGCAAGATGAAGTTGATATTGGTTTCCAAGAGTTGCTTATTCCATGTGTTTCTAACAAGTCCTTTTATGTTTCATCTTTTCTTGAAGAAAGTTATATTGATGAGGAGCTACCAAAGTTAAAGATGGATGAGGAAGAAGCTCCTCCTCAAAGGGAAATACTCATGGCCATGGAGGAAATAGTCAAGGAAGATAAAAAGTTTTCCACTTTGCCTAGCCGCAATGTTTTATGTAAAATGGAAGAAGCAAGCATCGTGGAGTATGGAGATGAATTATTTACAGCAACCATTGAAGGAGAAAGTGATTTTAAAAAGTTAACTCTTGGTGGAGAATAAATGTTTTTTTACAATAGAAAGACCTCTCACTATAGAATGCCGAGAAGAGAAAATTCAAGGGAAGCTAACTTGTTATGATTTTTGTTGGGGCATGGGCAAAGTATTTTCTTTGTTCACAAATGAAAGGAGTTTTATCAACCATGCTTAGATGCATATGGATGAATATTGAGGCTTAGGTGCATTACCACCTTCGAGTCTTTATTTACTAGTCTATGATAGCAGAGAAACAAGCAAGCTAGTCCAAACTAGGTGCTTGTGGTATGCACCACAAAACAATTTGGTTACTTGGTTCTTTAAGAGGGGTTGGATGGGAGATTCCTTTACTATTGGTGCTGATTTTGAATTTTGGAAAGAAGGTTTTGATATTGGAGTTGAGGAAATAAATTCGAGGATTGAAGGTTATTTTGATTCAACATTGCTACCACTACAAGATTCGAGTGTCGTCTTGTGCAAGCTCTCCATTATTCTTCCATCTTTGTCAAGACAGTATGCAAGATCCATATTAATGACGTACCTCATGGTGGGAACAAAAATTTTTCATTTGATCTGGGTGGACGATAAGTTGTTGAACCTATGAAAAAAAGTTGTACTAGGGGAGCACACACATAAATTTATTCTCAGATTGTGGAAAAATGAAACTACTGGTACGTTGCTGCGATTTCCTATTAATTTTATTGCTAATTCTACTCTGGGAATTTGGGATTTTTGTTCTTTTTTTGATTGAAGCAGCGTTTGTGGAATTTGAGCTTAATTGGCTGTGGATTGATGATTGTGGATCATTTTCAAGATAGTATCCGAAACTGTAATTTTTCTTGCACCATTTGGGCAGTGGGGATTCTTTCAGCGTAAGTTCTGTGTCGGTATGAGTTTCATTCTGAATTTTGGCAGAGCATTTCCTCGCTCCTTAATTTATGTGTTGTCCAAATTTTGTGGAAATATTCGTTGAATTGCCCAAGATATGGCCATTACAAGTTCACTCTAAAAACTGCCATTCCGAGAAAACTGTCTTGCCAACCCGAACAGGTTTCAGTGATTCTATCATAACTTTTCATTGCCTTGGAGTTTGGTCTTGAAATTTTGAGGGTTTATTTTTAACTTGTATGGTGATAGACTATCCAAAAACCAAGACTAAATGCCACCAATTAGCCCATTTTTTCTGCTGTCGAAATTACACCAACTGCTGGCAATTCCTAATTTCGGCCTTGTGCAATTATGTGTTTCAAGTTGTTTCATTGGGGTTGATGGAGACAAAAACATTGTACAAAATAGAATTGGATTCATGCTCAAGCTCCCAAAGCTTCCAAAGCTTCCAAACATGGTTGTAAGGGTACTTGTAGAGGTAAAACAAAAAAAAAAGTGCGTTAAGCCATGGATTTGAGGTCAAATCCTCAATCACCCCGGGAGGATGATGTGTCCCAAGACCCTACCGCCTAAGCCGAGCCATTATGCTCCTTTTATCTAATAAGTTATTATTCTATAGGTTGAAATAAGCTAAAGAACCTTGAAGATGAGCCAAAGCATGAGGATAAAGAGGCTCCCAAGCTTGCACTTACTTGGAAGCAAAATTATGGAAGAAAGGGTAGATGTTACAAGTCTGCCAATAATCCAACCATGGTGGAGTATTTGACATTTTTCTAGCCTCAAATGATGTCAAATGAAAAAGTATTCTTCATACAATTTGTATCCGACATCTATAGCTTTCCAAAGACGTATTGGGAGTTATATTTGGTATTCGTTTGGTATGTCAAAAGTTACATTTACAGAGACAAGAAAAACCAACCTCAGAGCTATTTTGTGATTTATTATTTGGGGTCACTTTTGTCATCTCATTTTAGGGAAATTTTGTCCTTTTTGTTGTAAAGCCCCTAGAGGGTATTTAGTCCCCTCTAAGGCAAGCTACAACTTAGTTTTGACGAATTATTTTTCCCTTGGTGTGAAGACCACGGAGTTCCCTCTCCTCTTGGCCGTTTCTCCCATTTGCTTCAACTCGATCTTCTTGCTGCTTCTTGATCAAGTTGAGTGGCTGCTATCTCTTCAAAACCACTCTTATCTTGTTGTGGTCTATTGTGGAGTGGATGTAGAAGAAGCTCCAACCCCCTTGGAGAGTGCCCATCCGTTCGGTAAGGCCAAGTATAGTCGCCCCCTCTCCCATTGGGGGTGTGCGGACTCCTTGGGTTTCTTTTCTATATTTCTTGCTGCTATTTCGAAGGTGTTCTTGGCCTTCTTATTGTTCTCTGGATATTCATGGTTTTTGGGTTCATTTATGGTTAAAGATTATTGGTAAAAGAGTTGTGCTTGGAAGAAGCAAAGCTAGCCGAGAAACTGTTTATGTGATAATTCTGTTTCTGACTTGCGATTTGTATATGTTTTTGACACCTTCATGTTCGTTCTTTTGCTCTCATCTTTGGTAGAATTATTCACCAAATTGTCGTCATTTTACCCTCCAAATTTGGTGCTTAAAGGTTGTAAGCTCGCTGAGTTCTAGGCGTTTGAATTTGAGTCGCCAGATCTGTCCAAGGACACCCTAATTCCGAGGGTTAACTTTAATCAGTTATAACTGTTGATTCTGGTGGAGTTTGAAGCTAATTTTTTGATATGTGCATTCTATAAGTGTTGTTAAAAGATCCTCCAAGTTTCAGCCTTTAATTCTTTACGGTTCTGATGTTATTCATATTTGAAAATTGGTGGGCAAAATATTGGTGCATACAATTGCAAATTGTTTCTTTTGTAACTTGTGTGACTTGGTGCACATCAAACAGCGAAACATGCAATTTAAACGATTACATGCAGCAAAGTATGGAAAATAGAACAGTGAACGTGCTTTTTAACAATTGTATACAGCAGCAAATAATAATTTAAACGAGACAGTGAGACCTGCTTCTTAAATAGTAATGAATAGTAGCAAGGTATTGAAAACTATAATAATGAGGCGTGCTCCTAACGAAGAACATGACGGCAGAAACACACAACTAATCATGCTTTTAGGGGAATAATGACGTAGCGGAAAAATAAATACCGATCATCCGTTAATTCGACTAATAAAATAGCGGTGATATATGACTACATAAACTACGAGTCATGCTTTTTGAATGACTAATACAACAAAAAATAATAACAAGTTAGACAGCGAACTATGCCTACGAGTCAAGCTTCTTAACGACAATAAATAGCAGTAACGACAACGAAATAGAATATCGAATCATGCTTCTCAATGTCACCTCCAGCAGTAAGGAATCTGAAAGCAAATGGCGAGCATAATTTAAACCGACTAATATAATAGCAGACCGTAACAATGGAATGAGAGGTGAAACATGCTTCCTAGTAATTAAATTCTACAGCATTAATATTACATCCAAATAGAAAAAACACACCCCTTAAATGGTAACAATAGCCATAAGAATTAACAAGAACGAAACAATGGAAAACATGGTTTTTAGTTGACTATAAACATTAGTAAAATATTGAAAACAAAACAGCGAAACAAGATTTTTAATCAATGATATGCAGTAGCGAATCCACTAATTAAATTAACAAAACATGCTTCCAAACATCTAAAAATAGTAGAGATCAGTAACAAAATGAGGCAATGGATCATGTCTACGAATCATCCTTTTTAAACTATAATATACAGCAGTAAACAGAAATCGAACAAGAACAGCGAAATGGACTGCTCAAACGATGATATGCAACAGCAAAATGTCGAAATAGAAAGATGAAACATGTTTATTGGACGACTAATATACAGCAGCAAGGTATTGGAAGTAAAACAGCAAAATGTGCTTTTTAAATGGTAATATACAGCAGTAAAACATTGAAAACAGGAAGCGAAACATGCTGAATAAACCACTCATATGAAATCTATTTGTTGGAGGCATACTTAGAGATTTGTTAACAAACATACTCAATAAATCAAGTCTGGAAGTCTATAGCCAACAAAACTAAATCACCATTAAGAACATTCCTAGAAGTCTGTCAGGTATTAGTTCATACTTCTCATTCATTTAGGCATCTTCTCTTTTTGCTTCATTCAAGCTCAACACAATAACTTTCACTAATACTCTTACTGACGTGAACATCCCAATAGAAGTGGTAAAGCAATATATAGAGGACACTAACAAGGAAACAGTAGGGAAATCCAACATTTCGCAAAAATGTAGTGCAACAACCAGTAGAGTACTTAAAGAAAAACATGAGGATTAAGGCATCTAATAGTGAACAGAAGCAACTACGCAGCAAAACTTTAAAGCAATCCACAAGAAACTATAGAGGTCCAACAACAAGCAATATTCACACACACGCACTCTTTTACTTAGGTATAGGGCCTCCACCTGGCCAAGACTACCCCATTTCTTACCCTTCGTTGGCAATTCCTCACATGGACAACAACGTCTCCCCCTTAGCTCCCACACTCTCCCAATAGAGAAGACTCCAGCACCCAAGAACCAATGAAGGAGAAGATATCCCCCAGGAAGAGTGTAACGACTTGATTTTTCTTACATTTAGAAATACGTCAAATTTAAAACTTTTTCCTTTCCTTTTATAAAACAATAGCAGAAAACATTTTTAAATAAACATCAGAGTTCTTTTATGAAAACCAACTCGTTAAAATCTCTTTTACTTTGACTTGTTATGAAAATTGTTATAACAGCGGAAGACTTATTATAAATTTTTTTTTCTCAATTTACAACGGAAGCATAAATCGTTTATTTAAAAAGACAATAAATGAATAAAATGTTACTTTACATTTACAAAATTTATTTTCTCTTGACTTTCGTTTTGCCTAGCCAACCACAAGTCTCGCCCGTGCAAATCCTTCATCGACTGCTCCTTAATCTATTCGCTATATCTCTCGTACTTGTACATACATCGCAAGAAATAAACTATGAGCCTAACGCTCAATAAGTGATAATACCAAATATGCTACATGTACATGTTGTGCCATTTTAAAACCGTGGGCAGTTTCTCTTTTCGTTCTCTTTCTTTTTATCTTTTATCTTTTCACTTTTATGTAGTTTCTTTCTATTTCTGTTTTCGTTCCTATTTCTGTATCCGTTTCAAAATCTGTGAACGTACGCATTTTTGTATCCATTCCTGTGTCTGTTTTTGTTTCCATATCCATATCTGTATCTGTATCCATTTCCATTTATGGAAACTCGATTCTATTTCCATTTCTGTTTCTGTTTATGTTCTCGTGTTTGTTTCAGTATTTGTGCTCATGCCGTTTCCGTATCCGTTTCCGTTTCTATTCTGTATCCGTATATGTGTCTCTTTTTATGTTCTTCTCTTTACTTATTTTTTATTTTCTTTTCTTTACCTATCTTTTCTTTTGTTCCTGCACTGGGCTTGGCCTACTGGTCCATAAGAATCTTATTCTTTATCTTTTCTTTTCATTTTTTTTCCTTTGTTCCTGCTTCGGGCTTGGCCTACCGGTCCTCAAGAATCTTCTTCTTTATCTTTCTTAATCATTCCTTTGTATTTGCTTTTCATTTTCTGTTCATTCATACTTCTTTTCGTTTTCTGTCTTTCCTTTTCAAAAACGTGCATAAAAATCATTTTCGTATTCTTTTGAAAATCGTGATGCGTGATGCTCATGAATGCATACAACTTCTAACGTCTAAATAAAGAAGCTAATTAAACATTCAACATAGATATGTTATAAAAACAGTAAAGAATGAAACATGCTATTTAAAACTGTAAACACTGAAACATGCTATTAATAACTGTAAACATTGAAATGTGCTATTAAATACTTAAACACTGAAATATGCCATTAAAATTGTAAACACTGAAATATGCTATTAATAACTGTAAACATTGAAACACGATATTAAATACTGTAAAAAATGAAACATGCATCTCCTATTTTTGCGATGTAGGGGGCCAAAGGACCAAAACACACACATATCACTTACCTCGATTTCTTAAAGCACTCAACGCTTATTCATTATCCTTTTCCTTCATTCTTTAGTACATTCACAATTAATAACATTTAATTATTAATCTAATCACTAAATCAACCTATTAATCTGAACATTTTTCTTACTCTTAATTCTTATACATTACTTAATAGGATTCCTAAACGAAACCGCTCAATCACAATAACCCAACTTAATAAATTAATCCAATATAGCAGAATAACCAACCAATTCCATAAAAAACAACCTATCCAAATGTACAGAGCATAAGTTTACCATAAAGCCTACCAAGGCAGTATAAAGGTAGGACATAAAGTCTAGCCACCCAGCACGATTGATCCATTAATGTCCAACAACAAATAATCAAAACACAAAACTGAAACCTCAATAATAGAGTAACATTCCTTCGTGAAGATTATTAGGCATAACCAAAATGAAGTGCATAACCTACATCCATTAAACAACATATAAATCTCTGTATCCATTAAACAGTAATTACCCAATTTGTAACAGAATTGAAAGCTAGAATAGAAAGCCAAACTCATCAATAGAGCATTATCTATCATAACACATCTCTCGGAAGAACCAAAATAAAAATCAGAGTCAATTTCAGCAAAGCAACCTTTTCTCATAATGTCTATTGTGAAGAAACAAACTCAAGAATAGAACCACACTAACAAAATATGGAAACAAATCAATTGATCATGAACTTCAACAATAGCCACAAAAATCCTAACAAACCAATTTGACCGAGGGTACTCACCAACATTCCATTCTCTCTAGCATATGATGAATACCAGAAGAACAACCGAGAAACACAAAGAAGGCCGAAGCTTTCCTTTCTTCCTCTTCTACTTTATTTCTTCTCGGCTTTATCCCTCCTTTGCTACTGCAATGCCTGATTTTCCATTACATAATTAAGTAAGGATAAATGAGAAATTAATTGGGATATAACTATATCGATTATTAGATAATTATTGATGATTCAATTTGGGAAACGAAATCGAAGAAATAAAATTGGATCAATAATTATCATCGAGAAATATTTGGAATAAGTCTGGAATTGAAAATTTGGGTTAATTAATACACTATACATATATTTGAAATTATTGATTTATTAAAGAAATTAAAATAAATCAAATGAAATTATACATTAAAAGGAAAAATGGGAATTTAAATTTAATGGGAGAAATGGATAAATTAAAAGGGGAAGGATGCTGGCTGGTTTGGGTGAACCGGTTTGGTCCACGCGTCAAATGGAAAATAAAAATGAATGGGGGAATTTTAATTTGGCCCTTGGCCTTTCGCGGCGAACAGAAGAGAAATAGTGAGAGAGAGGAGAAGGCGACTGCGGGAGGCGACGGACGATGGCTTGGGCTCGGGGTGTCTCTCACGACGCTTTGCTGGCGTCTGGCGTTCACATTGTCCGGCGCTCGGTGGGCAAACGGCGAGCTAGGGCTCGGGTGCCTAGGCCTTCAATGTCTGTTTGGTACGGCGAATCGCTGGTGGAGGTAAGTCAATGCTCTATCTTTGATGTTCACCTTCTCAGCTTCTGATTTTGGTTGATTTGGCGTCGGTGGAGAGGCGTTTTGGTGTCGGCACGGGTGAGGATGGCTGGGCAGGGCATCGGTTCATTTCTATTGGCCACTATCGGACCCATTTATTTCTTTTCCCGAAACGATAGCAACTTTCCACATGGAGATTCAGCAATGGACCACTTCCTTCGATTTGGGTGACTCTTCCTTCAGTATGGCATCCATGGGGTCTTCTGTCTATAAATTTGGACAGATTGCTGGCTGGCAGTGAAGAGAAGGAATTGGACAATGACGATTGAGTACTCTGGTGGAAGAACAGAGAAGAAGAATATGGAGTGAAGCTACTGGATTGCTCTCGAGTCTTCTCCTGTCTTTAGGTAAGGTAAATGTTCTGGGTTAAGCTTTATATTCTGGTCTGTTAAATAGGGTTGGAATTACTGTTTGCTCTGTGTCTTTCGGGTTGTTGCTGGATGGACAATGGAGACCTATAGTGTGCAAGTATTGATATTTCGACTGATGAAATAATCATTGTTGCTTCTGTTGTGAAATGGATGCTTCTGTTGTGAAATGGATTGCTTCTATTGTGAAATGGATTTTATGCTTATATGTTGAGTTAAATTCATACAACCTTGGACGATGAAATTATGGAAAGACATTGATGAACCTGTTTTAGCATTTGCATTTTATGAGTGGCTCTCATATGATGATATGATAACAATACTGTGCAGTTAAAGAATTAGCATAGGGTTTGTGAAACTTGTAGTTTTGTTGGTGCAGAAGTTGGAATAAATTACGGTAGGTTTTGTCTATGTTAACTACACGTTGGATTATGGGTACCATGTGTTGCTGTTTCGTTATGCAATTGGGTTTAGGTTGTTAACTTGTTGTGCTATTATGTAATGTTGGATGGATTAATGATCATGTTTGGCTATCTACGTTGTTGTTAGTCAAAGCATGTTAAGTTTAATATTTTGAATGGATTGTTGGACGTGGAAACGTGTTGGATTGATATTCTGTATTAGTTGTTGAATATTTACTGTGTGATTGATTTTAGATTAGCTTCTGGTTGTTTGTCTGGATGATTTATCTACGGTCTTTCTAATTGGATAAAAAGGATAAATAAATGTACTATGTTGATTGTCGTTTGGATAAAAGGAATTAAATGGTTCTATACTCTGCTATGGAAAATAAGGTTTTGTGATAAAATATTATTATTTTATAAAGTAAATTCTCTTTATTACTAGGTCACATTGATTGAATGACCAACTATTGTTGGCTATCGTTATCCTATTGCACATGTTAATATATTAGAATTGTTATTGCGAGGTTGCTAAGTAATTAAGTTGGCTAATGGGACTTATTAAACATTAAGGTTTATGAAAATTTGGTGGTCAATAATCATTAGTTAATTAGTCGATGAAAATAATTGGGCGAAAAATGTGAAATGAATTTACATAATAATGATATAAAAGTTAAGGTTGAAGGTATTAACGGGAAAAGAATAGAGTGTCAAACGCGCCACGGACTGCAGGTAAGTGATACGTATGTGCTTTGGTCCTTAGGACCCTAAATCGCAAGAATAAGAAATGCATGTTTCGGTGTTTACAGTTTTAAATAGCATGTTTCGGTGTTTACAATTTTAAATAGCACGTTTCATTGTTTAAAGTTTTATAAGCATGTTCTATGAATTGTATGTTGGTTGCGCTATTAAATTCCTGTAGTAGAGAATGTATACATTCATGAGCATCATGCATCATGGTTTTCAAATTTATATGAAAATGGTTTTAAGCATAGTTTTGTAAAGAAAACGGAATCGAATATTAAATAGTAAATAATAAATTAAAGTAAAGAAAAAGATAGATGCTTGGGGGATTGTTCTCCCATGGTTAGAGGTTTATTTAATATTCTTCAATGCTTGTTTTAATTCTGCTGCGTTTCAGAAAATGATTTTATTATTTTCGCTGCAATTGATAAATGTTTTAAGTAAATGGTTTTAATGATCAAGTTTTATAAAAGATAAATACTCTGATATTTTTATAAGAAGAAAAGTTTTAAATTTACACGATTTTTAAAGTAAATAAAAACCGGGTCGTTACAGCTGCTCTCTCATTTCTTCAGAGAGTTTCTCTCTTTTCTCAATCTTTCCTTCGTCTTAGCAAACACGAGCCAGCTGATCTTCCTCTCTCAATCTCTTGAATTTATACCTAGAGGAAATCGTTTGAAAAGCTTAACAACTTATCCCTCCATTCAAGTGACGTTGTAGATTCTTCAGCCAAATCTTCGTCATTCAAATCCTTGGAACTGAACCACACTCTGTCGTCCTAGGAACTAGAGGATGGACTGGCTCGATCCAACGCGTAATGCAGACTGAACTAGAAGCTACCAAGCGAACCGAAGCCCCTTGCCAACTCCATTCATCGCGTCAGAAGCAACAATCCCTGCCGATCCACACTAATTCCCATAGACCGAAAACAACATACAAACCACAAATCAAACGAAACACTCACCATCCTGTGAGCAGCAACAACCTGAGCCCTAGACGCCACCACCGTTTGCCGCAGCAACCGCATGCCAGAAATTGATCGTCGGACACCGCCATGAATGGCTTGCCTCACGTCCGCAGTTCGCCTCTCACAATCCCCCAATCGCCCACCTCAATCCTTCCCAATCTCTCTCTCTCTATCTCTCTATTTTGTCCCTTTAGAAAACCAAATGGCCAGACAAGACCAATCCCTCTCCTTTCATTTAATTTCCAAACCGACCCATCATACAGAACCGGTTCGACTGAACTGATTAAACTCCCTTACATTTCCTTAGCTGATTTCATTTCATCCTTTCCATCAATAAAACCTCCAATAAATTATAGCCTAATGGTCACGTCTTTGGTAATACCCTGATAAATACTCAATTAATCCAAATACACTTAATTACTTTTAAATTATTCTTATTAAATTCCAATATAAAAATTTGGGGTATTACATTCCTCATTCCTTATATAAATTTCTTCCTCGAAATTTGCTCGACGTAATCATTCTCTTAACTCAACAACCAAATCATAACAATGACAAAAGAAAACTTGCAGAAATAACACTTGCATTACATCCTTAATGGTATCTTGACGGTATTCCTCTCAAGATATTTTACAAGATACTCCAAGTGTAATACCCCGATCTTTTATATCGAAATTTAATAAGAATAAATTGGAAGGTAATTGGGGGTATTTGGATTAGTTAAATATTTATCGGGGTATTATCAAGGACGTAACCGATAGATTATAATTTAAGGGAAATTAATTAAGGAATAATTAAATAAATGTGGTAGTGGAATTTAATTAAGGATAAAAAAGAAAATAAGATTAATTGGAATTAAAGTGTAAGAGAATAATTAAGTAGAAGGATAATTAAATGGAATTAGGATTTAAAGGGATAAAATAGAAAAAAAGAATTAAATGGAGATAGAGGGGATATGAACCGATTCAGCCAAACTAGTTCAGTCATGTTGGTCCAGTCTAGGAGTTAGAAGAAAGGGGTGATTAACTGCGGTCTAGCCTTTGCCATTTTCGCGAAGAGAGGAGCCTAGAGAGTGAGAGGGGGAGCGAATCGGGAGCACAGGGGAGATGATCGCTAGAGAGAAGGGGAGGCATGCTCCGTCTGAGCTCGGTGATGAGCAGGATGTTGTCTGGCAAACAGAGGGTGTCGACGCAAGGAGGATGAATTAGGGGCTAGGGCTCGGGTACGAGCAGAACCTCGAGCTGTGAAATTTCAGCGCCTGACCGAGATGAATATTGGTGATGCTAGGGATTTGGTTTTCGGACGGCAGGGGTGTCTTCTCTAGCGCCAGTGTGAGGTGTGACCATAATGGTTTGGAAAAGTGAAGGAATTGAGTGAAGAAAATGCCAAAGAGCAAAAGCGACAGGGCAAAAGGAGCTATCAGGTCCTTCTGGTGAGAACTATTCCTTCATTCACTACTGTATGGCTTCGTTTCTGATTCAGTTGTTGACTTTGAGAGTTTTGTTGATGTCTTTGGGATAATTTTCTGTTGTGTTTGGATGAAAAGGAAGTAGATAATTATGCCTTATTTTGATGCTGAATTTTTCTCTGATTATGGGATGTTGGTTGTCTGTTACTGCCTCTGGAGTATATAAAATTTAGTTGGTTTAATTCTGACTAGTTGTGGCTAAGTTGAGAAAGTGTGGATTGGTTGACGTGAATTGTATTCTTTGGCTTGTATTATCGTTTGGATAATAGGGATTAATGGTATGGCTGGTATTGAGGTTAATGGACTGTGATTATTGATAATGAATGTTAATTGTTTAGAAGGTATTGTAAAGGCTATCTGGAGGTGCCAAGCTTTGTACGAAGACTAGGTAAGTAATGTTGCATGTGTTTTGCCCTTTCGGCCCTACAATGCAAAGTGCTAGGTGGGTTGTTGTGTTTTCCTTGTTTTCGTTACGGTTCTGCTAACTGTTAGAAGTTTGGTGATATTCTGAATGTGTTTTGGATGTCTTTTGTGCTTGATAAATAGACCTTGAGGACTTGCGTTACGGTTTTTATAGAAGAAAATGGCCGAGAATATATAGTTATCACGTTCTATGTTAGTGTAGCTGCTGGACCTTCTTGGTTATGTTTGTTAACTATTTTATTGGACTTCTTGGAGATGTATGCATACTATTCCAGTTTCTATTGGATGTCTTGGAGATGTATGTTTACTGTTCTGTTGGTTTCACTTGGAGAAGTAGTGCTTACTATTCTGTTGGTTTTACTTGAACTTACTATTCTATTGGTTTTACTTAGAGATGTAGTTCTTACTGTTCACTATGTTTGTTTTATGCTTCTTGAGGTTTATTAGATGGTTTGGTTCTTACTAAATGGCTATTTGGAGATGTAATGTTCATTGTTACTAACATTGCATTGATATGAAGTGTCTAGGTCATTAGCATTCTATGTTAGTGCATAAGTCCGCATATAAGAAAGATAAAACGAATACTAAATGCATGAGATATAATTGGGTGTCCATCTAGACCAAGTGGATGAGTTTTAGGCTAGTGGTAGGGGTTGTTAGCCCAAGAACAAGTTCATGCGGGCCGATCACCCAATCGGGCTGAATGGTTATCCACTCGATATCAAAGCGAAAGAAAATACCTAAATGGTGACTGAGGACAAGCTGCCCAAAAGGGAGAGCCAGTGGGTCATAAGCTCGTTAGCTAGTTTTCGGCGCAATCTGGGGCTGGCTGGTACAAAAGGGTGCTAGGTCGTTGTGCACTCAGTGCACCGTAGTTAACGGAGGACTCCCAAAAGGGCGTGGAGTCTGGGCTCCCAAAAGGGTGTGGAGTTCGAATCTCCCAAAAGGGCGTGGAGAAAGATAATGTGTGCCCCACTGTCATGCTTACTCATATCCGACAAGATAAAAGAGAAAAGGAAAAGGAAAGGAAAAAAGGAAAGATACAAATGCAAAGAAACGAAAAGAAAGAAAAGATATGAAAGCAAAGAAACGAAAAGAAATAAAAGAAAAGAAAAGAAACGAAAGCAAAGAAAACGAAAAGAAACAAAATGAAATGAAAGAAATGAAACGAAACGAAAAGAAAACTAAAGTCACGACATGTCATGTTCACGGTCACATGCATTACTTGCTAAGTCTTAGACTTATAGATGAGCTTTGCATTGTAGGTTCTGGTATTGCAAGGAGAATGGCAAATGTGATGACACGTTGAGGAAGCTTGCCCATCATGAAGACTTAGTGATTGTTGGGTAATTCGACGATTTATTTTACTGCTTTATAAAATGGATATTGTTATAAAAATTTTGTAAAGGATTGTTATTAATAATGTTTTGCAAAGAAAACTGTTTAATTGACAAAGTCTTCTGCTGCAAATGTTTTATGGATACATGTTTTACAAATTGGTTTTAAAGTATGGTGTTATCGCGAAAAGAATTTAAGTAACATTGTTTTAGTGGAACGGTTTTAAAGAAAAAAAAAATATAGCACATAAATTTACCACAAAATAACATTTTCTAAAATGGGGTCTTACACCAAGCATCTGTGATTAAAACTTGGCCAAGCGTGCTCGCTTATGGATGGCTAATGGTTGGAACCAGTTGTTGATTGAGGAGGTTTTCGTTGCTCGGGAGAAAACTATCATTTGGAAGGAAGATCCTCATGATTGAATTTAATGCCTTGATGCAGCTAAGGGCATCATTTTTGTTTGGAGTTTATGTTAGTTTTTTTTGTATTGATTTTAAATTGATGTGTTGCACTATTCAGGTAGAATGTGTTCTAGCCGTGAGTTGTATTTGTTGTAAGTGATGTTTTTGTATTTTAGTCATTAGGATTTAACACTAAAATTGTGATGGTATTAATACCTTCATTGAGGGGCTTTGTACGAGAGTTTTTTTTGGATGAATTAAAAATAGTCAGCTTTTAACTACCTCTACTTGCCAATTGCGAGAATCCACAGTTCACTTAGATTATGACTATTTGATTTGAGTGTTTTTTGGGAGTTGAGTGTTTGTAAGAGTCACTCTACTTCCTTTTTCTTTTAGTGCATCCGTCTCATTTCCATTCCAGGAAGTGAAGTTAGAACAAGGTTGAATAAATTGACATTTTATGCAAGTTGGAGTGCTCCTCATCGTGAAAGCAGCCATGGCAGTTAAGGGTTGTGTTTGGCAATTTCTCGCACCAACTTGTTCCCTTTCAGTCAATTTCATCCCACCATCACTCCATCATCACAGCAAGGTTCAATCTTAAATTGGTCATTGTTCCACTACATTGGCATCGCACAACAGTCTCTGTGTGTCTGAGAAGCTTCGTGTTGTTGTCCGTTGTGGATATCCACGTTTGCTCTTGATATCTGTTAATCTGTGTTTTTAAAATCATTTGCTTCCACGAGGCCAATTCCTTTCTACCATAGATATCATCCAATGACTTGTCTTCATCCATTGGTTCCATCAAATGGCCTTCCCATGTTCATTAAAGCTGCATGTGTTGTGCACGTGACATCGTCTTTACGCAAAAGTCTTCCTTTCCACTGTTGATACATGTGTCCCTCTTTGTTCGTCCTAGACTGTACATGTAATGACCCATTTTTCCTTTATTTTAAACATTGAAATTAGAAAAATTTTGCTTTTATAAAACACGTAGCGAAAGACTTTTGATTCACCACGGAGGAGGGAAAGGATGGAAACCCCTTGTAACGTGAGGTAGTTTTGGAAAAAATCTGTTCCAGAATTGGAAACTGTATTAAATCAGTCTAGAGGAGTCCAAATAATGTCAAATTCGGACCACATCTTTCTCTATAAACCAACAAGGAGCCTTTAAAAAATCAAAGGAAGATTCATTATAGAAAGAAAGTTATGGATGGGTTGACTGCTACTGGTTTGAATAGGCGCCTAAGGGCAAAATCAAATCGAAAATGGACAATGATGTAACTTGGTCTATAGATGTCCAATGGCATAGCATTTGGACCATGTCCTTCTCTATAACTCAACAGGTAGCCCTCCAAAAATTGAGGGCAAAAACATTATGGAACGGAAATGGTGCGTGGAAAGGTGTAAGCTGGTCCAAATAGGTACCAAAATCGTACCTATTGAATTCAATGGCTTCCAATAAGAGACACTCCAACTTAGGTCTTAACAAACTTTCTATTCCTTTACTAGGGATGTCCATCTTTGAAAGAAGGTGGAGGAAGGGATAGCTTTAAGAGAAATCACCACAAAGCTCACAAGGAACACAGTGATTAAATTTTTGAGACAAAATCCACTCGGATGAACACCAAGGGAGATGGTTGAAAATGGAGGGAACTCCAATCCTTTGAAAAGTAAATTTTTAGCCGATTCAAAAATTTTTGAAAACCATCCCTATAGGAGCTTACAACTCCCTCGCAAAATTAGGGTTTCTGTCCTAAAGGAAGATTACCAAAATGCCCTCACAACACACTTACTAGACTAGAACATGCTCTAGTTGAGTAACACCAACACATGACATTCTGAAACTAATACAAATTAGAATAAAATAAAGAAACATAATTTTCAAAAAGTTCCCAAAATAACGAATGCAACAATGAGTCGATGGAACTTATCGTCATGTTCATTCTCTAATTGGGTTTGGCTTCACATGGATGATCGCGCTTCTTTGATAGAATTCAAGTTCTCTGCTTAGGGTTCTTTTCTCATAGCAAATGACCTTCAAATTTAACATAAGACCACATTCTGGAAACTTGACAAGTTAGCCACAATTGTTATAAAGCTTATATTTTGATATAAGATCATGAATGTTGCCAAAAATAACAAATATGCCACAGATGTTAGATTGTAGGTAGTTTTTTGGGTTGTTTCACATGTCTTCTAAACTTGTGCTTGAATCTCCACTTATGTAACATCACATTTTCGATTATGAATTTGTCGTAAAATTTGGAACATTTTAAAATCCCATTAAAATATACTTTATTGAAAAACATTAGAGTACATCATGCAGAATAAAAACATTAAACCGTTTTACAGAAATAACATAATAAATACTTGAAATTTATAACAAAAGTCTTTATGCATTGAAAATAACTTTTATTCCTTTAGAGCCATAACCCCCGAGGTCATATCTCACATTGTAACACAAGCTTGCATCACGTCACACTCCTTCAACGTTCACTTCAATCGGCTCACCATCCATAACTACATTACGGGAGGAATAATGAGCCTATTGCCCAGTAAGGAATATAAAAAAAAATACAACCTTAACCTCTATGACAACTCTACATGATTAAGCCTGATACATTTTGTAAGTTGGGTGAGAGCAACCTCTTAAGTTTCCAAACTCATCACATGAGTTCATTTTTACGTGAGAGCAACCTCTTCAGTTTCTGAACTCACTAAAAACGAGCCCACTTACATTACATTAATTTACTCTTGGGTCAGAGCAACCTCTGTAGTTTACGAACTCACCCCCCATTGAGTAAGAGCAACTTCTTCAATTTTCAAACTTACTCAAATGAGCTATTTTCTACGTGTGAGCAACCTCTTACGTTTCCGAACCCACATAGGAAACACCATTTATTATCTTCATTATTAGCCCATAAAATGCATGACGTACAATCCTACTAACATATCTATATGAATGTCACACACATCAGTGTATATATCACAAACAATATTACAAACAACTAACAAACAAACACTATGCTTCACCTATAACCTTAATACTAAACATGTTTTATTTACAATACCATACATCTATTTTTCTATCCTAGTCACATTATTTCTAATTTATTCTTTAACGATATAAGCATTATTCTATGGTATACACTACTTGATCATGAATTGAGGACTTATACTAGTTAACTATTTTCATCATATAATTACTCTTATTGCATCTAAATATCTAATTTACACTTTAGCTGTAATACCTAGATATTGTTTTCCTCGTGTACGCAATGTGATAAAATTTTAGAGATAAATATACATTACATAGCGTATTGATACATGTTAAATTATGACGTGTATTTATGGGGAAAATATTACGGGATAAAAGTTTAGCTGGAAAATGTGAAGAAAATGGAATTTTGGCCTATTCAAACACCTACGGACGACTCGAGGACGTGAGGTGTCATCCGCAACCACATGGAACATTGCCCCGAACCTTGGGACGACTCAGGATGCGAATCTGCGTCCTAACTTCACCTGTGTTTGGAGTTTCAAACGAGTCCGGATGAATGCGGACATAAGTTAGTCGTGTCCAAATTGAATCCTTCCAAGTCTGGATACCTTCATACGCATTCGGATGAGCACGGTCGTCGCGGGCCTTGTTTGGTTTCAATCTGTCCAATTTATGGACAGATTCAGACGATACATGCGGACGCCAAAACGCATCCGAATGTCATCTGCAAATGGTACGGATTGAGTGAGGATGGCATTTGGCATCTGTGAATGCAAATTTTCCTGACGAATTTACACATGCGGACGAGACCTGTGCGTCCACACTCATCTGAAAGATCGCAAATCAACGTAAATTTAGGGATTTAAATTAGATAGTTTGTTGCGTAGTTATTTATTTCGCGCCTCCAGACAACGAAATCTCCCCCTCCAGCTCCAGCTCAAGCGTAGCAGCCCTCCCCTGTGCTCTCTTATGCGTACGATTGTCCCTGGTCAGCTCTCCTTTTAACATGCAGTCTGCCTCCTCTACGTGGAGTCTGTCTTTCCCTTCCCCTATGTTCTCTTGTCCTTTGTTCAACTTCCTTCTCATCCAGAGGGTGGTGGTGTTGTTGGGAGTGGAGTTTTTGCTGTCTCTACTTGTTTCCTTCAAAACAAAAGTAAGGATTTAGGTTAGTTTTGGCCTGTGGAGGCCCTACCCACATGTAATGTGTGTGTGTGTGGTGGTTGTTGTTATAGTTAAAATTTTTAAATTTTTTTTAAAATTTCCTTATTGCTTAACTCCTACATTTTCTTCTATTAGATGTTTGGTTCTGTTGCTACACTTCAACTTGTTCTGTTGCTACATTTCAATGCAATTTACATTCACTGGATGTTAAGGTTGGTAGTATTAAACCTTGTTTGACGCCAAGCTTGGTAAAGTAGAAGTATGAACGAATGATTTCATGGTGACTGTTAAGAATGAAGGAGAGAGGCTCTATGTTTTGCTTGTAGCCTTGACTGGATTAATATTGTCTTGCAATTTCTTTATACTTTGAGCATGATTGTTCTTTTGTTCATTGTCTTATAACACCCTTGCTATGATTATTAAGCTTGTTATTTGGTAACACCTTCGTTGTAGTTTCGCTGTGATTATATTCGTTGCTTAAGCATGTGTATTTAAGTCCGTATCATTGCTTAACGTCTCCGTGAGTACCCTTTGTTGTTGTTATAAAGTATGTTCTGCAAACATATTAAACTAATTAGCTGTGTTAATCAACTTGTTTAATCCTCAAGCATATTAAGTAGCTATGAACTAGTTTAATTCCCAAGCATGTTAATTAGCCATTACTTATCAAGAATGTTAATTAACTATTGTTTAACCTTTAAGCATGTTAACTATTACTCAGTTAATTTTAAGCATGATTAGCTAACTATTGTTTAATCTTCAAATATGTTAACTATTTCTTGTTGAATCTTCCGTTGTGGTTTGGTTGTGATTATATTCGTTACATAAGCATGTGTATTTAACTCCTTATCATCGCTTAACGTCTCCGCGAGTACCCTTTGCTGTTGTTATAAAGTATGTTCTGCAAAAATATTAAACTAATTAGTTGTGTTAATTAACTTGTTTAATCCTCAAGCATGTTAAGTAGCTATTAACTGGTTTAATTCCCAAGCATGTTAATTAGCCATTACTTATCAAGCATGTTAATTAACTATTGTTTAACCTTTAAGCATGTTAACTATTACTCAGTTAATTTTAAGCATGATTAGTTAACTATTGTTTAATCTTCAAATATGTTAACTATTTCTTGTTGAATCTTCTAGCATGTTAATTAACCATTACTCAATTAACCTCAAGCATGTTAAGTAACTATCACTTGCTAATCCTCAAGCATGTCAATTAACTAGTATTGTCTAAATCTTCAAGCATTCAATTTAAGCATGTTAAATAAAGTAAGTTGAGCATGTTTAGTGGATAGACTGCAGCTAAGAATATCGTTGTTAAATCCTGCTTAACCTTAGTGGCTTACTCACATGACCATGCAATAATTATTTTAATTCTGTGATACTTGCTTAATTTGTTGAATTAAATCTAATTTTCGTTCAATAGCATACGCTGATTGCCATTCCTATACGTTTCCTTTATGGTTGTCATATATCCATTCCAAGTATGCCTTCATTTTCTTTATGGGCTTTTAAATTCTGCCATTTAATTCTTGGGTTGTTATTCCTTTAATTTATTGTTAATTACTTTTTGTATATGCACTATTTAATTGTCATCACGCATCATGCTAATAGAAACAAATAGGGAGATGCCACTTTGGGGTGGTACTCACATGCATTGGGGAAAGAAAAAGGATAAGAAAATGAAAGAATAAGAAAAGAAAAGGGAGTTGGGGGGCGGATGGGTAGCGGGTCTATTCTACAACTAGCTGAAGCCCTTCCCTCGTCAGGTACGAGAGTTCAAGTTGCAAGTAAAATGTTAGATCCGACCAACTATTCCATTGCAAGAGAAAATCCGCTAGTCTCTAACTCAAAGTACGAGCAAAGAACGAACGAACGTAAATAAAAGATCGGTTTGGGTGGCCCCCATTCCAAAGGAAAACTAAAGAGAGGCATAAGCATAATGCATAAACCCCATTTTCTTACAGGGCCATTAGCTCACGTCCTTACTTGTGGTGTAGGAAATGAAATGGTAGTGCTCGTAGCAGAAGAGGAGGCCTTTCTTGTGGAGCCTGCGGAGTATCCGGATGAAATGCGACCGGAGTGGATGTGTGGCTCAAGAAAAGAAGAAAATACAATTTTTGTAAGAGTTTAATGGTAAACACGTTTTGTAAAACACTAACTACTGCTCTAACCCTTGTTTGAAGTATGTGATGCTTTTAACCCTAAACTTTAATTAAGGTTTTGAGTAATATTTCTGTTTGCGTTTTCGTTATGTTTTGAGAATAGATTTAATAATTCTAGCTTTCCACGCCTTAAACGAGTTTTAAGTGAAATATACTGACGATCGGGATTTTGAAAAAGCACTCTGATATTATTTTACAAAGAGATTTCAATTGTTTTACAAAACCTTTAAATTTAACGCATTTTAAGAGGAAATAAAAGATAGATAAAAATCCGGGTCGTTACATTAGCATACCTATAAATTTTATTTATTTACATAGAAAATTATAATTTAAACTAATTATTTCTTTACAATTTATTACTAAATCTAACTCTCCTAATTTGACATCTGAACTAATATCATAGGAACATAACAACTTAGACCACTAACTAACAAGAATTAAGGCATGATAAATGCATTATATGTAATTATATTAACCCTTTTCTTCTCGGTTAAATTCCTATAGACTCTCTCTTACAAACAATGTATTAAACTCCAATAAATCAAAAAGCCACAGTCAACATGAATCATTCTACCAGACTAACTTGCAGAGAGTAACTTAAGGAAATAGTCGTAAAATACTACAGAGAAGACAAACATGCAACTTTCTCTTCTTCACTACTAGCTGTCGACATGTTAACCCATATCTATCATATTTACAAGCAAGTAAAGACTAAAAGCAACTTTTGATTAGAGAACTAACATCAAGACCCAACTATTTGCGTGGAAGACGTGCAGTAATCACAAAACCAATTCTCCAGAGAATATCAATGAAAATCACAGCGCTTTATTCAAGGAAAAAATACAGCAAAACTATGAACTACAACCTCCAGAGTGCATAGAACATAAACTATAGCATATAAACCATTGCAACTTCCTACTCCTATGATGTAGGTCCTTACGAACAAACCACATACGATATTCCTTACCTCTACTGCATTTCCCTTCTCTTCCAACAGTCCAACCGAATAGTCATAGTTCCTTCGCTTCTAGTGTTCGAACAAAATACCTTCTGTGAAGTTTCACTCGTTCACTAGTTTTTCTAGGGAAAAACGTCACCTTATATCCTATTTATGCACACCCTAAATGACTCTTCAATCATTTACTAAAGATAAAACGTTTTGCAGAGACGTTGAACTACACTAGAACGCCAAAGGCCAAGCCTTTAGTGTTTCTGATGATTGAATATCTCCTCCAGACATTCAAAATTAATGGCAGATGATCAATTTAAATGAAGGACGATAGACCACCATTACGCAGATCATTCCCCAATTTCGTCTTTAATAACTCCTGTCGATTGCGTTGGTCGATCGCCCAGGACATGATGGACCGCCGAGATTGACTGCCCACTCCATCTCATAATTTCGTCGAATTTTCTTCAATTCTTTACATCTTTAACTCCTATATATATATAATATGTAAATTCTAATACTTACTAAAATGTTAATACTTTGCATTTCTACTTAATTTAATAATTACACACAACAAAATACCCCATACATTACAGCTTATGTCTTTTCTTAAACATCTCCGTAACACACTTGGATGCTAGATGGCTGGAAATGACATTATGAATGCCCTTGCCTTCTTGAACACCTACAAAAAAAAACCAAAAATATGGATAATAAATATACTCGCCAGGTTTTTGTAGCACATCTACTTTACTTAATAAAAGCAATAGAAGTATTTGAGACTAATTGTAATAAAACACCGTAAATAAAATTTCTTTCTTGTGATGTTTAAAGTTTACAAATCATGTCATAAATTAATGAAATATCATAAATCAAATTCCTTTTTTGATTCCTTATACTTTTACAGAACATGTCATAAATTGAAAAAAATCTACATTTTCGTTTTCCCTTTCCCCTTTAGCACAACCATCACAAGATCCACTATGCATAAATCCTCCATCAACTGCTCTTTTTTCTTTCTCTACCATGCGTAGCAACATTACAAGATATAATCTACAAGCCTAATGTTTAGTGAGAAATTAGATGCTTTATGAACATCATATGCCCATATAAAATCTTTTTATTTCAGTTTTCTTAACAGTTTTTTACTTAAGCAAGAGTGATGAACTTCGATCAAGGGTGAACTCCAGCCATAACGGTGAACTTAGCCATTGTCAGGACCTAGAGGTGGGCCAGATAGAAACTCCAGGCCAAAAGACCCGATCTTCGTAAAAGACCCAGCCACGACCAACTTGTGATGGGCCACAGTCCATATAGTGATTGGGAGAATAATTAATATTGCAAAAATAATAATCTTTGAAGTCCAAATGATACTGCGCATACAATCCAACAACCAAGTTAAGTGCTTTTACATTCATCCAAATTAAAAGTTATAGTCGTCCATTGTTATGCTTACTGATAAATAAGAATTCAACTAGGGAAATAAAATGAAATAAAATAAAATAGCAGTAGAGCCTTTAACTGAAACTCCAACCTAGGAAAAATAAGTCAATTTGGGGTGAGTGACTATCATGGAACTTATACTAAATGTAATGCACATGTAAAACTTGTTTTACTGTTTCCTTGAAAAGAACGAGTTTTGGAAAAATATGCATGTTTTTCTAAACATTGAAATTCATTTTTCCCTTTAGAAAATCTGTCCCCAAGGCCCCGGACGAGAGTATTTAGAAAGTATGATTGTATACATAGACAACTATATGTCAAAATACCCTCGTCGTGTTCCATCATAGAAACTATAATCGGTGAAAAAGAAGGGTCACTCAAGGAAACCCCTAAACAAACGCACAGAAAGGCAACAATCATTTTCAGGCAGCACCTCATGAGCTAGAGGAACAAAAATGATGGCAGTCCGTAGACCCGGGTCGTCACTCGGGTTGTCGTGCAAATTCCGATATGATACGCCTGTAAAAAAAACACCATGATTAGGTTTAGGGATTTGCAATCCACGGAATTAGTCATCAGCTTCCCAAGTCTCCTATTTCACACAGCGCGAAAACAAAACATCTCCACACAGCAGGAGGTGTATCGGGGTTAGCCTCCTGATACTCTGACGCTAAGACCGTCTAGAGTGCCAAGAGGATCCATCATTCCCGTAACAGTATCCAGTATATCACACCATGAAATCAAATGCACGAAAGTAAATGTGTAAAACCTTTGTACATACATAATAGAAAAAGCTGACGTGCTGTCGAACAGTCCCCGTCAGGTTTTTCATATGTGCTGTCCCACAAAATATGATTTTGAAAACGATGTAATACAGTGCAAAAGAACTCAGTATAAAACCCCTACCTTGACGACGATATCTCCTTTTAACCGAAGGAGTAGTACCCTCAAGTACTGGCTCGTAATCCTCGAACTCGTCAGAGCCTATAAATGTGCCAAAATGTGAAATCATAAACATACATAGAAGATTAATTGAAACAATCCTACACCAGGTCTAAGTTTATGTCTACCCGCAACAATCAAAACAGAACTCCGAAATCCAAATCTTCAAGATTCCAACAAAATGGGGAACAAGGAAACCAACACAACAGAACTTTCCAAAATTCTCACCCGAAGCGGAAGTCCAATCAGAAACCAATTTAACAACTGTCTATCAATCCCTTTACAACAAACTTTAATCTGAACTAAAAACAACCCAACCACCTTAATTTCATGAATGAACCAAAATAGAAGAACATATCTCAAACCAACATCAAAATAGAATCCAAATGCCTAATGTTATAACCATAGCAATAGCAGGGAGTTTTCCCATTGCATAGACCAACAAGGCTCATCCAGAAATCAACCAAAATCTTATCATTGAACAAGGACCAAATTTATCAGCATTTTTATATCCCAAAAACAACAGCAAATGAACAATAAGTTGGCTGAGGAATGTTACGGTATTGCCAGGAAATCAGAGAAAAAATACCAAGTATTATTGATAATAAGAGAGCAAAAGTTAGAAGAAGAAGAAAATGACAGAAAGGGAAGATAACAGAGAGGAAGAAAAAGAAAGAACAAAGAGGAAGAAGAAAAGAGTCCCAGAGAAGAAGGGAGATTACAGAGAGAGAGAGAGAGAGAAAAAAAAACAGAGAGGGGAAAATAGAATGGTTCACATCTTCATCGACCGACTCGCCTACTTTGCCCTAATCCCCTTATAAACTAATTGGTATATACCCAATCTGCCCTCATGCTGGAGTACAATAACAGAAGTGCCACATAAGCAATAACTTGCTCTATCATAACAATCCACCCCCTTACAATATACTTGTCCCCAAGTATATAACATTTTGGCAAAATCATCATCTCTTCCTTGCATATTACTACAAAATCTGGATCAACATCAACAATCCCATTTAAGGAAGCGATGCTAGCCATGCTGCCATATAAGAAGATCCCAATATAGAAAAGAATTGATAATGGGTTGTAGTTCTTATATTCTGATGTCGGTTTCAAATAGTTAGTTATTACTTCTCCCTTGCTTAGTTGCCTCGTCAATTGATGAGAAGGGTGGATACTGTTTTTCTTCATTGGCACCAATGTATTCACTGTGGTTTGAACTAGAGATGTAGTTTCTATAGAATTCGTCATTGTTGTATCAGTTTGTATTTGGTCATTGTGCTCTGGTATAGACACATCTTTTATGTCTTCACCAATTATCTTAAGAGAGTTATTCTCCCATTCGTTGAATTTGTTCTAAAAGCCATTGATGGTTTGATAAAATGTTCCTTCCACAAGTTTAATCTCTCTACCAAATGTTTCTAGATAATCCATACCAAAGACCATCGTTTTAACCATCCTTTTATCTCCCTTAGCATAGATTCCCATCAACCCTTTAGCTTGCCTATTTCCATGAACATTTGATCAAATGTCATTGCCATTTGTGTTTCTAGTGAGACCAAGGACATATTCAACTTCTTCTAGTCGCCATCCAAGCATTTTAACACCCTGCTGCTGTTGGAGTATCCAATCCTTATAAACTAGTTGTTTTCGTTTGCTAAATGCATGTGGGCAAGCAAATTGTAAATTTCTCCTTGCTGCTTCAAAATGATTCAACCGGAGAAGAAGAAATGAATGTCTATCATCTAATGTTTTACAGTTCTCAACATGCTCACATACAAGTGCATGAAGCCGTGATGGTGCCACTTTCTCTTCAAACATCTCAGTAGCGTTGTCGAGATCCTCCACTGATTTGGTTAAAGAACTTGAAATATCTGCATACAGATTAACCATCATTCTGACAATATTATTTAGCTCTCTAAGCAAACCCACATTTCTCCCCAAATTGTCTGCAATATTGGAAACCTGGTGTTGATTGATCTCATTGATTAGTAGACTATTCTGATCTAAAATCTCTTGGAGTTGTACACAGCTCTTCAGAATTTTCTTCAACAACTTGCACTTTCTATCATCTTTGAAATATAATGATCTCTCCTCATATATCCATTCCAGAGGGACAACACACAAAATTACAGAACTCATCTGCTCATAAAATTCTAGCTTGTCATCCTTAATGTAGTCTAACCAAGCCAAACCAACATGAAAATAGAAATCACCTAGGAAAGCAGTAGCTGAATACAATTTGGATAGTTTTCCTCTATCCACTTGAAACCAAGATTGTGGATTAAAATCTGTCACCTGTACATATGTCCCAAATCCTGCATGCTTGGTGAATGAATCATTTTCTTTACCTTCATCACCCAAAACATCCCTAAGCAAATTAAAATAATATATTTTTTTTCGTGTCCATCTATAGTTCAAAATCTTACGAATTAATATATTCGCGGAAACATCAACAATATCAAGAGAATCAAAGGTCCAAATTTTAGCTGAGTAAGATTGAAGCACCATAACATGGACAAAAATCCTTTGAACAAGACCAATAACCTTACGTTTGCCGAACTTAGATTCATCCCCAGCTACTACATCCATTAGCACTTCTTTGCGACATAAATTCCTACTAACTGTTATAACCACAGGAAAATCAACACTATCAATAGCTAGAGCAAAGTAATTTTGGACTAGACTTGAGTTGCCTGTGACAGAAACTGGAGCAATGTGAGTGACATCTTCTCTAGTAAAATTTGCTAGAGTAAGCGAGCACACCCCTTCTAAAGCCACTGGTTGTACCACTGCTCGCTCAAAGTGGAAATCCACATTTACTTTCTGATCATCCACTTTATGGTCTCCACAGTATTCCTCAATGGCCTCTAGGTTGCCTAATCCTTTTTTAGTCTTAGTATTGAATCGATACAAAGTATCGTCATTAGCCATGAATAGTTGATGTTGATTAATGACGGCTATCATTGCATCCAATTTGGCAGAAATTTTCTGTTCCAATTTCTGAAACGAATTTTCCAATCTCTAAAACGAGTTATCCAGCCGTTTGATAATTTCATCGTGAGATTTTGAGAGTGTTTCCGTCATAAGAATCGGTGGCTCTGATACCAATTGTTATGGTATTGCCAAGAAATCAGAGAAAAAATACCAAGTATTATTGATAATAAGAGAGCAAAAGTTAGAAGAAGAAGAAAGTTACAGAAAGGGAAGATAACAAAGAGGAAGAAAAAGAAAGAACAAAGAGGAAGAAGAAGAGAGTCCCAGAGAAGAAGGGAGATTAGAGAGAGAGAGAGAGAGAAAACAGAGAGGGGAAAATAGAATGGTTCACAGCTTCATCGACCGACTCGCCTACTTTGCCCTAATCCCCTTATAAACTAATTGGTATATACCCAATCTGCCCTCATGCTGGAGTACAATAACAGAAGTGCCACATAAGCAATAACTTGCTCTATCATAACAAGGAACTAAAAATCATATGACATTTTCTTTCCATCCAAACAGGTAACAAAACCGTAAAGGACAAGGGCGAAATGCAAGAAATCCTCACCTAAATCGGAGAATGGAGCTGTGCGGTTCAGTTACTCAACGCCTAGTAGCTCAGGCTCGTCTGAATGCCTTGGATGGAGCTTCACATTGGTTGGAACCTCGAGCCCTGTCCGCTCGCAGTTCACGAACGCTCAGACAAATACACAGCTACCGCTCAGAATGCCAAAGCTTTCGCCCCCCTCCCGTTTGTCTCTCGCCGCGAATCACCTCTGGCGGCTAGTGTCTCTCTCCTTCTCTATTTGTCCTCACTTGCACTCGGGTTCCTTCTCTTCCACAAGGAGATCGCCGGTTGTCTCACAGAAACGGCCGCATTTCCTTCCGCGAAGTCACGAGCTTGGCTAAAGGGAAGCTCCCTTTCTCTCCCTCTCCAAATGTTCCTGTCGGCTGAAGGTGAACATAACAAGTGGGTGAAGGAAACCCTATTCCTTTTGTTTTATTAACTCCCTAACCCCTCATTAATTCAATTTAACAAATAACCCATACTCATTTCATCTTCTTATTTCCTTCAATCAGTCTGTTCTATTCATTTTAGAACAAATAATATATATATGTTACAAATTGAATTAGTCCAATTTAAATTCCTGACTTATTTCCAACATCGCATGAAATTGATCTCAATCCGATATAATTCACAAATATCATATCTGAAAAACTTTTCTATTCAATAATTTTCAATTGAACTAATTTGACCAATTGAACAAATTTGTATACGTGGCCGTTCGCGACAATTTGAGTCAATTTTTCAACGTTATGGTCCAACTTAAATGAGAAAAATTTACACGTGGAAATTTACTGTTTAGAAAATTCTCGGGTTTCACATCTTAACCTCCTTAAAAGAAATTTCGTCCCAAAATTTAAAATAAAACCCATCATACATTAGAAAAGATAAGGGTACTTCTTCATCAGGTCAGCTTCAATCTCCCACGTGGTTTCCCTCTCTGTGTGATTTTTCCATAAAACACAAACTAAGGGGATCTCTCGATGACGGAGAACCCAAACCTCTATGGCTAGTATCCACTATGGTTCCTTTTCATATGATATATCTTCCTAGATGGAGACGTTGGTCTCGGAAATGGCGTGGGACAGATCTGACATAGAATTCCTCAATTGAGATACGTGGAAGACATTATAAACAAACTCGACCTAGGGAGGTAGATCAAGTTTGTAAGCCACATTGTCAATCCTCTCAACAATCTCAAACTGGCTAATATACCTTGGAGCTAACTTTCCTTTAACCTTAAATCGATTGATACCTCGTCATAGACACACCTTAAGGAAAACAATTTCTCCCACGTTAAACTCAGTCTCGTGACTCTTCAAGTCAACATAGCTCTCATGTCTACTCTACACAGTTCTGAGTCTTTCCCGAATTAGATTAATCTTACATGTGATCTCTTAGATCATCTCCGGCCGAAGAGAAACTCTCTCTTTTGCATCGGCCCAACACAGTGAAAAACAACAAAGCCTCTCATACAATGTCTCGTATAGAGAGACACTAATACTGGTCTGTTAACTGTTGTTGTACACAACCTCAACCAACAACAATTGATTGATCCAGTTATCACCAAAATCCAAGATACAAACTTGTAGCAGATCCTCTAGAGTCTAAATAATCCGTTCTGATTGCCCATCCGTCCATGGATGGTGTGCAATGCTGAGATTCAATTTTTGTTACCACTGATTTTGTAGCGCTCACCAAAACTTAGACGTAAGCCTAGGTAGACTAGTGATGAAATCCATCCTAATCCTATTACATTTCCACTCGGGTATAGACTAAGGCTACAAGAATCTCATTAGCCTCTGATGTTCCACCTTCACATACTAACAAGTTAAACACATGGCCACAAAGTTTGCCACCTCACGCTTCATACCCATCCATCAATACTGCCATTTCAAGTCTTGGTACATCTTTGTACTCCCAGGGTGGATAGTGAATCTAGACTTGTGAGCTTAAGCAAAATAGTCTGCCACAAATCCTAAATATCAAGAACTGCCACTCTGCTATTGTAAAGAACAGTTCCCTCAATGTTGACTTCCCAACCATCAAATTGTTCTCTATTATTTAGCTGATGGACTCTACCTCTGAGTTCATCGTCCTCCTGCTATAACTACTTAGTTGTCTGAAGTAAGAAGAGTGTTGTAATTATGTTATATGTACACGCCATATTGTTTGTCTCATAATACCGCAGACAATAGCCTCCAACAACTCTAGACTGCTTCCACTCATCAGGAACCAAACAAGCCATGAATCCCAGAGGAAATTGACTCAGAACATCAAGCACTACATTCGCCTTTCCCGAATGATACTTTAAGCTAAAATCATAACCCTCCAATCACTCCATCTACCTGCGTTGTCTCAAATTTAGGTCCAGCTAAGTAAATAGATACTTCAGACTCTTATGAATAAAGTACACTTAGAAATTCATGTCGTACATTTAAATCTTCCAAATCTTCAAAGCAAAAATTATAGCAGTCAAGTCCAAATCATGAGTTGGATAATTTTGCATATAGGGCTTTAACTGTCATGATGTGTAAGTAACTACTTTCCCTTGCTACATAAGCAAGCATCCAAGGCCAACTCCTGAGGCATCGGTGTAGACAGTATAAGGCTGTTCATTGTCTGGTATAGTTAGAATCGATGCACTTGTCAATATACTCTTTACCTCCTCAAAAGCATTTTGACACTTGTTGTTCCACTCAAAACTTATCCATTTTATAGTTAACTGAGTCAATGGCACGGCTAATGAAGAAAATTCCTCAACAAATCATCGATAATAACCCGCAAGGCCAAGGTAACTAAAAATCTCGGTCACATTCTTCAGAGGTTGCCACTTCTCAATTGCCTCAATCTTCATTGGATTAACTAAAACTCCCTTACGTGAAACCACGTGTCCAAATAACTTGATCTCTAATATCCAAAAGTCACACTTGCTCCTCTTAGCGTTTTGTAACGACGCGGATTTTTGTAAATCATTAAAATGAGTAAAAATTTAAAATTTTCTTTTTAAAGCAAAATGTACCAGAGTGCGTGTAACCGGATTGCTACTAACTCTTTCTTTAAACTAGTTATGAAAAACCCTTTGATAAATTGTGCGAAAGCGTAAATAATAAAATAAAACCATTTATTTAAAATCTTGCGGAAGCGTAAAGAAATCATTCAAGGAGGAAATACTAAACAATTTAAACACTACCTTTAACAAATAAAACTTGACAATTAAACATCGTTGATTTACAACCGTTTACTCATCTTTTTCTTTGCCTGTTCAGCCCGAGTCTCGTGCATGCGAAATCATCCATCCTTGCTTCATTATGTGTTTATCATCTACTTCTTACATGATCGTCATTGTACCTACAGCACAAGTAATACGTGAACCTAATGGCTCAGTAAGAAAATGGGGAAAACAATTATGCATATCTCTCTTTAATTCTTCTTGGAATGGGGGCCACCCAAACCAATTCTTTTCATTACGTTCGTTCTTTCATTCGTTATGTACTCGTACATCGAGCTGGAGATTGGAAGGTTCTTAGGGGAAGGAATAGTTGGCCGGCTTTGCCCTTTACTTGCAACTAGGTCCCCATTCCCGTCAAGGATGGGGGCTTTGCCTAGCCGCGGACTAGTTCCGCTACCCATCCGCCCTCCAACTCTCTTTTTCGTCCCCTTTCTGGCGTATCCCGCCTTCAAGGGTCTCTCCTTCCGACGTATCCCGCCTTTAGGATTTCTTCCCTCCTGACGTATCCCACTGGGGTGGTTTCTTCGGTGATAGGCGTATCCCGCCTCTCCCGAACATTCCTTTTTCTTAGCATTTTTCCTCACTCATGCATGCGTGAGTACCACCCCAAAGTGGCACTCCGTACGGTTTTCTATTAACATGAAGCACACTGTATTATAACGTACATTAACGAAAATTAAAATGCGCATTGAAGTAAAAGTACTATAATTGAACTTGTGCACATAATGAATCACAATAATTGAAAGCATACATAGATACAAGGAACAATTATGATATCGAATTGAAGCAGCGAGTGAACAAGATGAGACAATAAAGTAACATATGACAAATTACACTTTAACTAAACATGGTCATTGCACTAAGATAGGCTAAATATGGAAACATGCTGTAGACAACGAATAACGGAAACATGCATATAAATTGGAAATCCTTATTCTAATTGGTTAAGCATACTTTTATTTTAATTAATCAAACATGCTATATTTAATAGTCTAGTTATTATCCTAGTTAATTAGATGTTCAAAAAATTAGTTAACATACTCAAGGTTTAGTCATCGAGTAACATGCTTGAATTGATTAACATGCAGACATGCTGGACTAATTCAACATACTAATTACTAAACATGCTCAAAGATTGATTATTTGTTACACAACTAGTTAAACATGCTCATATTACTTAATAAGAGTAAACTAACATATTTAGGTAGAATTACAATTATTATGCTAAGTAGTTATCCAAATCAATTTACATGCTCAAGATTATGATTGGTTATTCTAGTCAATTTACATGCTCAAATTATTTATTAATGGAACACTCGTTAAGTTAATTAACATACTTGAGGATTAAATTACACAACTAGTTAAGTATGCACGAATTTGCTATTCCACGACTATTAAGTTACTTAGTAAAGTAAACATGCTCAATGCAATAAACATGATATAACTTAGATCTATTGTTATTATCTTAGTTAGTTAATATGCTCAATGATGTGATTAACAATTGAATTAGACAACTGGTTACGTAAACATGCTCAAATAGAATTACCATTATTATTCTAGCTAATTATCCTAATTAAATTGCATGCTCATTATCACAAGAACTCATACTAAATTATGAAAGTAAGACAAACAAATGGCATTGGAACATTGATGAAATACATAGCAGCTTAAAATTAATAACTAAACAGAAGTTAAACTATAAAGAACAACTCACAATAATGTCTTCGCACTTAACTCATCTATCTCATTCATTATCTAAGCATTTCTCGTTCATCAATTGTCTATCACTCGTTGATCCATTATTTACGCCTTTATGACAGAACTAACAATATCACTTAACGATAAAGAATACCAACAATGAATAATAGCAGCTATATTAACAAAGCAATAACACAAAGCTAATAATAATCTACCCTAACAATCCAAGGAAATAACAACAGAATATCATTTGAGGAACACAACACTACTCACGCACACTACTTGTGGTGTAGGGCCTCCAACTGGCTAAGACAAACCCAAGTTCCTTACCTCAAATCTTTATCGCACATTCGCACGTAATCGCCATCCTCCCTCGCCTTTCGGTACCTTTACAATTAAAACATTACAACCTATAAATGAATTGTATTCTAACTTGTACAAATTCTAAGAACTTCGTCGATGCCCATACGGAATATAACCTATCTCAATTTGAACTATCATCAGGATATAATTTTATCAAGTACAATACTCAACTTAGATCTCACAATTTCCACAGTCAACCCAATTGCAGAGTATATCCATGTGTCAACATTGAACATGTAAGAACAGTAGCAATAATCATCCAACCATTTGATTCAGAGCATCAGTTTAACATTTCTTACTTCCAACAAAATCCATTTATAACATGCACTTAACATGATTTAGACCAATAACAACATATAACATACCCTTTCCAAATAGAACCACCGAACCCAACATTCCATATCACAGTACTAAGACAATGCCTACAAAAATATATTTAAGCAAGAGTATCAATTATGGGGCTCACCACAAGGAAACAACCTTTCATCAATAATTAACCAAGTCCAAAATCACAATGAAATTCTCATCTCCTCAATATATTACTTTAAACAATGAGCACAACTACATACCATGTTTCCTTGGAATTTTTTATCAAAGAGAAAGCAAATGAAACCCAAGCATTTCTTATAAATAAACTGTACCGCAACAATTTCAATTCATCAATAAGATAACCAACTACAATCTTCCACTCCCATCAATCAACCGAAGATATAAATCACGCACAATGAACTAGTATAATTCATACAACAACCATATCAACTTAAATTGCAGCGGAAATAAGACCCAAGTTTATCTTCCTCTCGGCGAAAACCAAAGCACAACTGTAGTCTTAAGCATGAGTTGAACTCATAGTAATAAAAATCACAGCAAGGAAAAGCTAACTAAAAGTGTAACCAATGCAAAATAGCAAAAAAAACAGATCATTGCTTATATTTTCTTCCATCATTAATCCAGCATTAAAATAGAGGCATAATGCACTTTCAAATGCCAAGAACAGATGCCAAAAATCCAACTATCCGAGAAGAAAAACTTACCTGGAGATCTCGGCCATTCCCTTCCATCCAGCAAATCAGCTTCTCTTTCTCTGCCTCTTCTCCTATGTATAACAAACCAGAGAGGAGACACTCTCTACCAATCCTTAGAAGGCAGAGAGCGACATTCTTAAGTATGCCCAACTAGCCTCTGTTATTTTTAAGATTGTGCCTCGCACGTATGACACACTATTGATCTCCAGCACAACAAGAACTAGGAGAAGAGGATCGAACCGTAAGCTGGACCCCGGCCGAACCGTAGCTCCCTTGCCTTCTCAAGTCATCATCGTCGGCCACTGTCCCTGTAACACCCTCCAACCATCGCCAACAAACATCCCCAATGCGAAAGAGTAGGAAAACCCAACAACATACCTCTGATTTATCGCTGGAAGTCACAACCTGTTGAAGTTCGAAGCCCCATCACGGACCTGACTCTCGAGCCCTAACCCGCGACGCCCCTCGATGTCACCCATCGTACGCCCACCAAAATGAATCTGAGCTGCCAGCGAAGCCCAGCGCCGAGCCCGCCTCACCTCTCTCGGTCTCCATCGCTCCCCACGGGTCTGCCCTCTTCCTTCTCCCCCTTGTTCTTCTTTCTGTAATTCGCAAATGCCGAAGGCCATTTTTGTTCTGGCCACACCGGTTCACCCCTCTCCATTTCCAATAAATCCCCTTTATTCCTATATAACACTTAATAATTATTAATCCCACTTAATCTTATTTTCTCTTCTAATTAAAAGAAAAACCGAGCCATTCCATTATTTTCGCGGGGAGGGGGGGGGGGGGGGTGGGCCAGCGGCTGAACCAATCTAGGTCAATCCATTATTCTCCTTACATAGATAACCCCAGTCCATGTTATCCAATTAAATTCCTCTTAAATAATTTAATTGAATCTCTCATTTAATTAAATTTTGCTTAACTCAATTCCAGCCCTTGATTTATTCCAAATATCGTTCAAAGATTATTAGAAGTCCAATTTAAATATCTCAATTCCATTTCTTATATTGATTTCCGTCAATTAATCCTCCAATGAATTTTCTTAATTATAACCTCTAACGGTTACATCCTTGATAATACCCAGATAATTATCCCATAAATTCAAATACCCCTAATTAATTTCCAATTATTCTTAATAAATTCTGATATAAAGATTTGGGGTATTACACATATAACTTGTGATCCTTTAGAGTCTGCAACACGACTTTGAGATAGTTCTTATGCTCACTCTAAGACCTCCAATACATCTAAATGTCATCTATGAAAACCATGACAAACTGATCCAAATACAACCTGAAGACTGAGTTCATTAGACCCATAAATGTTGTCGAAGTTTCGTCAAACAAAAAGGTAGGATCAAAAACTCAAAATGTCCATACCTCATTCGAAAAGTTGTTTTTGGGGATATTCCCTTCACAGATTCTCATCTGATGATATCCAGACCTCAAGTCAATCTTTGAATAATACTGTGAACCACCAAGCTGGTCAAATAAGTCATCAATCCTAGACAAAGGATACTTATTCTTCACGGTAACTCGATTCAATCTCCAATAATCAATACAAAGCCTCAAAGTCTCATCAATTTTTTTTCACAAATAACACGAGAGCACCCCAGAGGGACACACTCTCTTGGATGAGTCCACTTTCTCTCAATTCTTTCAATTGTTTCCTCATTTCACTCAACTCTGCTGGAGCTCTCCTATATGTCAAAGTTGATACTGTTGTAGCGCTTAGAACTAAGTCAATGAGAAATTCAATCTCTTAGTCCAAAGGCAACCCTGACAACTATCAAGAAACACGTCTGGAAACTCTCTCACTACCGAGACATCCATATCATGCCCAGAGGTATCGCCATCACCATCAACCGACTAGAGATTCTCATACTGCTCCAATCCACCGTGCTGACATAGACAAACTAGCAATAGAGGGTTATATATCACCATAGTAGGACCACCTCGGTACGCAATAACCCGTCCATCCTTCACAATAACTATAACCCCTTTTTTTCTAACACTTTACAATCGCTCGATACTTCCTTATTCATTCCATATCCAGAATCATATCAAACTGACTCATCAGTAATGTAATGACACAAATTTTTTGTAAATCATTTAAAGGCGTAAAAATTTGAAATTTCTTTTTTAAACAAATAAGAGTGCGCAAATCTGAATTGCTACCAACTCTTTCTTAAAACTCATTATGAATACACTTTGAAAAAATGTGCGGAAGCGTAAACACTAAAATGAAAATCATCTGTTTAAAGTCTTGCGGAAGCGTTATAAAATAACCCTTTGTAAATCATGGTGGAAGCGAAAGAAATCTTTCAAAAGGAAATACTAAGTGATTCAAACACTACTCCTATCAAATAAAACTTGAAAATTAACTTTGTTGATTCACAACCGTTTACTCATCTTTGTCTTTGCCTTGCCAGCCTGAATCCTGTGCGTGCGAAATCATCTATCCCTGGTTCATTATGCGTTTCTCATCTACTTCTTATCCGTTTACTATCTGTTCGTCATTGTACCTACACCACAAGTAAGGACATGAGCTTTCGCCCAGTAAAGAGATGGGTGAAAAAAATTTATGCATTTCTCTCTTTAGTTCTTCTTGGAATGGGGGCCACTCAAACCAAACTCTTTCCTTACGTTCATTTTCTTTGTTCATTCTTAACTCATACATCGAGCTGGAGATTAGGGGTTGTCCTTTGAGATGGCCTAGTTTGTCGGCTTCTAACCTCCTGTGTGCATGCTAGTCCCTTTCCCGACTTGGTGAGGGTGTATCCTAACAACTAGGCTAGATCCGAACTACCCATCTACCCCAACTCCCTATTCGTTCCCTTTTTTCGGTGTGTCCCGCCTTCTGGGTTCTTTCTCTTTCCAGCGTATCCCACTTTTAGAGTTCTTCCTTTTTCTAGCGTATCCCGCCTTTAGAGTTTCTTCCCTTTCGGCGAATCCCGCCATTAGGGTTTCTTTAGTGATGGGCGTATCCCTCTCATCCCGAACATTCTTATTCTTAGCATTTTTCCTCACTCATGCATGTGGGTACCACCCCTAGAAGGTACCCCCTACTTGGTTTTTATTAGCATGATGTAACGTCCCCGGTGCTCCCAGTACAATATTGTCCTCTTTGGACCAAGCCCGCACGGTTTTGTTCTTGGGGTTGGCCCAAAACGCGTTGTACTAGGTAGAGAGGGGCTCCATGCTTATATACCATGCATTTTCTACTCTCAGAAGCGATGTAGGATTGTGCCCCTCTGATATGGGGCGGACCCACAACTAGGCCTTTCTTAGCCTTCACAGGGCGAGATGACACAATATCCCCCCCCTTGGGGACCCGACGTCCCCGTCGGCCACACTTCCGGTTGGGATTTGGCTCTGATACCATTTGTAACGTCCCCAGTGCTCCCAGTACAATATTGTCAGCTTTGGGCCGAAGCCCGCACGGTTTTGTTCTTGGGGTTGGCCCAAAACGCGTTGTACTAGGTAGGGAGGGGCTCAATGCTTATATACCATGCATTTTCTACTCTCCCAAGTGATGTGGGATTGTACCCCCTTGATATGGGCCGGACCCACAACTGGGCCTTTCCTGGCCTTCACAGGGCGGGATGCCACACATGAACTTAGCCTAACTTCTTCATAATAAATAACGCACATATGGAAAGTAATGACATCGCTTTAGGGAATCCACAGTAAACAATGCATCAACGAATACAAGTACGTTTTCCACATACAAAAGTAATGACGGCGTTTAACTAAACATACTATTAGTGTTCACTATCCCAAAACAGAACATGTTCTCATACGTAAAGGAAGTATCGACAACATAGAACAATTAGTTAAGAGTAACAAACATGCTTGGAAATCACTTTGCAGCAGGAAAATACGATCATCGAAACGTGCTTCTAGTCAACTATTTAGCAGACATACATTCAACCAACCATGCTTTGAACCAAACTTATCAATAGAAAATGTATACAGCTAATTGATCATGTTGACAGAAATGTAAACATGTACGCATGCTTTTTGATGGATAACATAAAATGAGTTAAATGGAAAATAAAAGGCAAAATCAAACAACTTTTCATGCTTCTAATCGAACGTAACAACAGAAACGTAATATCTAAGCATGCTTTCGATGGCTAAAACAGCAACATATAGAAATGAATAAATGTCGAACTAAAACAACGATCCTCCTTTGTGAATGTAAGGAAAACAGCAGTAGGCGAACATTTAGCATGTAACCATTAGACTATGCAATAGAAAGAAATCCTGAACATCTACCATACTTTCTAATCAACTACACAAAAGATTAAACATGTTTTTTAAGAACTAAACCAAAGAGCAGAAAAATATAAGCGTTTGAGCATGCTTTCAATCGATTACAACGATGACATATTGGACATTTAAACATGCATTAATCCGAGCAATATAGCAGTAAGTTAGAATGTTTATCATGCTTTTTAAACGATAAAAATGCAGTAGAAATGAGGGCAGTTCACAAACTTCACAACGTTGATAAGCAGTAGCAGTTATTAACAATAAAATGTGTTTCACAGCAGAAACTATTAGCAATTGACATGAAATGGCGATAAACGAATGCATGCTTTATACCTTCTAATTACAATAGCAACTTAAAACCTTTAATCATGCTTTTGCACGGTTAAAATAACGACAGTGAAATAACAAGCAAACAGTAAAATATGCTCGTATAATCAAGGAAATAGAGCTACTGAGTATTGTAAAGGAATCATGAAGTCTTTTTCTAACTCACAACTTCTTTAACGTCACTAGAAATCTGTAAAGGAGACATGGAGTCTTTTTCTATCATCACAACTTCTTTATCGTCACTAGAAATAATGTAAAGAGCTCATTCATACTTCTCTTTCATTTTAAAGATTACTCTTCTAGTTTATTCAAGCTCAACCAACACTTTCCCATTTACTAAGGGAAATATGCAACATCTATCAACACTTTCGCACATACAAAAAGGAAATATGCAACATCTATCAACACTTTCGCAATTACACAAAGGAAATATGCAACATCTATCAAAGTGCCAAGAGAAAAACATGAGATTTATAACATATATAGAAAACCAAGCAACTACAGGAATAACAGAATCATACGATGAAACAACTCACTCACACAACATATACTTGGGTGTAGGGCTTCCTCAAGCCAAGGACTAGCCATTCCTTACCCCTTGTATTCTAGTCGAGCTCCTCACAAACACCAACTCTCCAACGCCTCTTCACTTAAACAGGACTTCTCGAGGAGAACATGAATGAGGAAAATGAGGTGGGGGAAGGCTGGGAATAAGTAGAAGCATACCAGGGAACATTCACACCCTTGGCAAGGGACAAATCCTTGGCTATCGACCTGGGTGTGCGATTTCGTGTCGAGGTATCACGTTCCTATTGGCTTACGTCACTTTTGTTCTGTTTTAATTCTCGTTCTGTCGCTGATCTGCTGTGATTCGGACTGGTGCGGATGCCGTCCTCTTGTCTGCAGGCGTCTGTAAGACCCAAAATCCCTAGGCGAAAATCCAGCTTTGGACGGAAAAACAACGTCCCCACTTGTGTCCGTACCGTTTGCAACCCTGTTTTGCATGCCAGACGGCGTCCACATCGTCCGCAACCTATGGTTCGAATTATCTAGATTTTGGACAGATTTAAAGCGACGACTCCTTCTCGCGTCCCCAGTCGTCCTAAAGACTCCAAACTTAAATTGATTCGTTGCGGACACGTCCTGCCTCGTCCGTACCGTCCATGTCCATCGTCTGTAACTCCATATTCTCTACTTTCCTCTATCTTTTCACACTTAACTCTTACTCCACAACATTTCTTCATAAATACACGTCACCAAATGACACCTATAGATACGCAATGCAATATCCTCCTAACTCCAACACCTCGATTACATCACATATAGAGGCAAACGTAACGGAAATGTTCATTGATTTAGCGCTCCAAATGTCTTTGGTAATATCCCGATAATTATCCATCTTAAAATATTGGCATGTTACAAGTAATATAACCAAGTTTGTAGAAAACTTGCAGTCGTCAATCACCACACACACTGTTCTGCACACAGATGCTACTCCACTTTGGACACCCAAGGAGTACTGAGCATTAACAAAGATTCCATCTCGTTTACTACCCACTAATCTAGGTAAACTCATGAAAGATTTTGGCCATATACTCATAATAGCGACAACTACTATACTACTCCTTGAATATCTCAGTAGAATCTCCCCACTCCATTACCTGATCATCATAATTGGACCTCCCACCTTCCACCAACTGGACGTCAATTTCTCCAATTAATGAATAATAATCCCCACTTAGAACATTTCCAAAATTTGGAGTGCCGTAAAATTTTTCTCCATTTTCCAAAACCGACTCTCCACTCCCATTGGATTTCCACCACTCTCAAAGACAAGCCCAAAATTGCTTTTAACCATTCTACTTTTTCCATTTATAAAAATTTGGGCAGAGTCTCCTCTATTTCTTTACTCCTCAAAAAGCTACAGCCATACATCCTGCATCAAATCCCAACAAGTTCCAATATAATCTGTCATTTGTTACATCCAACAATAAATTTTTTTTCCAAAGAATTATAATCATTCCAATCAGATACAATCATCCGAGACAGTATCAATTAACTTACATTACTTCTTATATTCATTACATCTATTACCATCAAAATGCATACATTACAACTTTACCTTGCTTTTAACGTGTTCACATACCATCCGAGCACACACCAAGCGTTTTCTCCATCAATTAATATTCTATCTTCAACGATTATCCAAATAATCCAATTATACCAAATTAATTTCCCAATTATCCTTACTTACGTTAGATATGGGAAATCTGGATATTACATAATTCATTCTAACAAACTCTCGAAAATACGTCACCCTCGTCATACCAGGTTGTCAGGTCTGCAAATCCTACATCATTGCTACAATAGGATCAGAACTACTCTCTTGTAGTCAGCCTTGAAATGTCATGCTTGGCCACATTCTCAAAATTTTGAGAAGAGAAATACAATTGGTTTGAAACTTCTTATGCACAGTGAACTTCGTCAAAATTTTTCACTTCAAAAATTTTCTCAATCAATCACTATTTTGGAAATCGTGGAATCTTGAGCTCTGATACCAAAATTTTTTGTCACAACCTAGAGGTGAGCCCAACAGAAACGACGAGCCAAACGACCTGGTCTTCGTAGAAGACCCGGTCGCCCAACCCAGGACTTGTTAAATTATTGCAGAAGACTTATTTAAATACCCAGCCGCAACCCACTTGTGATAGGCCATGGTCCATATAGTGATTGCGAGAATAATTAATATTGCAAAAATAATAAACTTTAAAGTCTAAATGATACTGTGCATAAAATCCAGAAAATCCAACAACCAAGTTAAGTGTTTTTACAGTCATCCACATTAAAAGTTATAGTCGTTCATTGTTATGCTTACCAATAAATAAGATTTTAGCTAGGGAAATGAAATAAAATATAATAGCAGTAGAGGCTTCAACCGAAACTCTAACCTAGAAAAAATAAGTCGATTTCGGGTGAGTGACTAGCTTAGTATGGAACTTATACTAAATGTAATGCACATGTAAAACTTGTTTTACTGTTTTCTTAAAAACAATGAGTTTCTAGAAAATATGTACGTTTTTCAAAACATTGGAATCCATTTTCCCCTTTAGAAAATCTGGCCCCAATGATCTTTGTCTTGTTCCATCACGAAAATTGTAATCCGTGAAAAAGGAGGGTCACTCATGGACACCCCCAAACAAACGCACAAAAAGGTGGTGACCATTTTCGCGAAGCACCTCATGAGGCTAGAGGAAGAAAATTGACGGCGGTATGAAGAACTGGCTCGTCACCTGGGTTGTTGTGTAAATTCCGCTACAACAAGCCCATAATAAAATACACCCTTATCAGGTTCCCACGGAAGCAGTCATAACCTTCCCAAGTCTCCTATTTCACACAGCATGCAAACAAAACATCTCCACACAATAGGAGAAGTATCGGGGATAGCCTCCTGATACTCTGACGCCATGACCATCAAGAGTAACAAGAGGATCCATCAATCCCGTAACAGTATCCAGCATATCACACCAAGAAATCATATGCATAAAAGTAAACGTGTAAAACCTTAATACATAATATAAAAAGTTGAAGTGCTGTTGAACAGTCCCCGTCAAGTTTTTCATATGTGATATCCCATAAAATATAGTTTTGACAATGATGTAATGCAGTGCAAAAGAACTCAGTATAAAACCCCTACCTTGATGGAGATCTCTCCTTTTAACCGAAGGAACAGTAGCCTCAAGTACTGGCTCGTAGTCCTCGAACTAGTCAGAGCCTATAAATGTGCCAAAATGTGAATTGAAAAATAAACATAGAAGATTAATTGAAACAATCCTACACCCGGTATAAGTTTACGTCTACCCACAACAACCAAAACAGAACTCCGAAATCCAAATCTTCAAGATTCCATGAAAATAGGGAACAAGAAAATCAACACAACAGAACTTTCCCAAATTCTCACCCGAAGTAGAAGTCCAATCAGAAACCAATTTAACAACTGTCTGTCAATCCCTTTGCGAGAATAATTAATATTGCGAAAATAATAAACTTTAAAGTCCAAATGATATTGTGCATACAATCTAGAAAATCCAACAGCCAAGTTAAGTGTTTTTACAGTCATCCAAATCAAAAGTTATAGTCGTTCATTGTTACGCTTACCAATAAATAAGAGTTCAGCTACGGAAATGAAATAAAATATAATTGTAGTAGAGCCTTCAACCGAAACTCTAACCTAGGAAAAATAAGTCGATTTGAGGTGAGTGACTAGATCAGTATGGAACTGATACTAAATGTAATGCGCATGTAAAACTTGTTTTACTGTTTTCTTGAAAACAATGAGTTTCAGGAAAATATGTACGTTTTTCAAAACATTGTAATGCATTTTCCCCTTTATAATATCTAGCCCCAATGATCCTCGTCGTGTTCCATCACAGAAACTGTAATCTGTGAAAAAGGAGGGTTACTCAAGGACACCCTAAAACAAACGCACAGAAAGGCAGCGACCTTTTCAGGAAGCACCTCATAAGGCTGGAGGAAGAAAAATGACTGCGGTCTGTAGAACTGGCTCGTCACCTGGGTTGTCGTGCAAATTCCGCAACAACACACCAGTAATAAAATACACCTTGATCAGGTTTAGGGATTTGCAACCCACGGAAGAAGTCATAACCTTCCCAAGTCTCCTATTCACACAGCACGCAAACAAAACATCTCCACGCAATAGGAGATGTATCGGGGATAGCCTCCTGATACTCTAACGCCATGACCATCCAGAGTGCCAAGAGGATCCATCAATCCCGTAACAGTATCCAGTATATCACACCAAGAAATCAGATGCATGAAAGTAAACGTGTAAAACCTTCATACATACAAAATATAAAAATCTAAAGTGCTGTCGAACAGTCCTCGTCTAGTTTTTCATATGTGATATCCCACAAAATACAGTTTTGAAAACGATGTAATGCAATGCAAAAGAACTCAATATAATACCCTTACCTTGACGGCGATCTCTCCTTTTAACCGAAGGAGCAGTAGCCTCAGGTACTGGCTCGTAGTCCTCGAACTTGTCAGAGCCTATAAATGTGCGAAATTTGAATTCATAAATAAACATAGAAGATTAATTGAAACAGTCCTACACTAGGTCTAAGTTTACGTCTACCCGCAACAACCAAAACAGAACTCCAAAATCCAAATCTTCAAGATTCCAACAAAGTAGGGAACAAGGAAATCAACATAATAGAACTTTCCAAAATTCTCACCCGAAGCGGAAGTCCAATCAGAAACCAATTTAACAACTGTATGCCTATTGTTACAACCATTGCAACAGAAAGGAGTTTTCCCATTGGACAGACCAACAAGGCTCATCGAGAAATCAACCAAAATCTTATCAATGAACAGGGACCAATTTATCTGCATTTTTATATCCCAAAAACAATAGCAAATGAACATTAAGTTGGCTAAGGAACTAAAAATCATATGGCATTTTCTTTGCATCCAAACAGGTAACAAAACCGTAAAGGACATGGGCGAAATGCAAGAAATCCTCACCTAAAGGGGAGAATAGAGCTGTGTGATTCAGTTACTCAACATCCAATTGCTCAGGCTTGTCAGAATTCCTGGAACGGAGCTTCATAGTGGTTGGAAGCTTGAGCCTTGTCCGCTCGCAGTTTAGGAGTGCTCGGACAAACGCGCAGCTCCCGCTCAGAATGCCGATGCTTTTGTCGCCCTCTCATTTGTCTCTCGCTGCGAATCGCCTTTGGCGGCTGGTGTCTCTCTCCCTCTCGGTTTGTCCTCACCCGCACTCAGGTTCCTTCTCTTCCGTATGGAGCTCGTCGGTTGTCTCATAGAACTAGCTGCATTTCCTTCTGTGAAGTCGCGAGCTCGGCAGAAGGGAAGCTCTCTTTCTCTCCCTCTCCAAGTGTTCTTGTCGGTTGAAGGAGAACAGAACAAGTGGGGAGAAGGAGACCCTATCCCTTTTGTTTTATTTACTCCCTAACCTATCATTAATTCAATTTAACATATAACCCATACTCATTTCATCTTCTTATTTCCTTCAATATCTCTATTCTATTCATATCATAACAAATAATATATATGTGTTACAAATTGAATTAGTCCAATTTAAATTCCCGACTTATTTCCAACATCGCATGAAATTGATCTCAATCTGATTTAATTCACCAATATCGTTTCTTAATAAATTTTCTATCAAATTGCACTGATTTGACCAATTGACCAAATTTGTATATGTGGCCGTTACGCGACAATTCGTCTCAATTTTTCAACGTTATGGTCCAACTTAAGTGGGAAAAATTTACACGTAAAAATTTACTATCTAGAAAATTCTCGGGTTTCACAGCCATTACCTTTCTTTTTTACCATTTAAGGATTGATTGTTGAACATTTGCCAGCTCAAACCTTTCTTTACATACATTCATTTTTATTACCATTTTCATATGCAAAACATGTGTATAAAAAAATATTTTCTTACTTTTCGTAAAAAATCATGATGCATGAACATGTATGCATTCATCAACCTATATGTTAACATGTCATTAACATAATTAAACACATTATCAATTCAACATACTCCTAAGTCCTAAAGACATTATGTACATGATTCCTATTACAAATATCACATTTAAGGGACAACAATTAACATTCAACTTAAGCAACAAATCTTCAAAACAACATGATCATGTACAGAATCTCACAACTAACAATTATTGCATAGCATCAAACATCCACATACTCAATAGAACTTAACCTTTATAAAACTCAACATCAACATCAAACTCTAAAAAATAATAACCTAATTCTTGTGATGCAGCTAAAAAGGAAAACAACATACACACATTTCTTACCTTAATTTCTTTAAAGAAGTTGAGAAATTACACACTCCCTAGGGTTTCTTCCTCTCCATAAATGCTTCTCCTTCCAAGTTAAAGATTCTCTTCCACTTTTTCTCCTCCACCCTCAAGTTTTCTCCTCTTCTTCTTTCCTCACTTCCTCACGATGCCCTTCCTTCTCCCTCTCCTTTTTATTTTCTACTTCTCTCTTCATTAACATGAAATAATCCTCCTTCTCCCTCCTCAGTAATCCCCAAGTAGGAAGTGACACTCCTTTAGCAAAGAAGTGCTAAGTCATCCATTCATTTCCTCACTTAAATCATGCCACCTATGTTGTTTTCATGTAACCTTTCATGTTCCTTGTCGACGACCTCTCCACTTCTAATCGACCTCAAATCAACTCGAAGCTCAACTCTCACATTCTATCACATTTCTGATGGACCATAAATCCTCATCCGGTCGATCGTAAATCTACTTGAGAGCGATCGCCACTCCAATTATAGTCGACCGTAAGTTTACTCGAGAGTATCTCAACTTAAATTTTCATATTTAACCTATATCTTTATTTCATCCTTAATTAATCCTCAATATCAACTAATCTATATCTTTCAACCATCATTTTTAACTCAAATTAAACATAATCCTATGAATAAAATTGGGGATATTATAGTACACGTGTCTCACACCTGTCCACAAACACTGTTTTCCACCCTTCAATCTTTTTTTCAGATGCCTTTATTCTGTCATGGATTCCCATTTCCATCACTAATTAGCATCATCCATCCATGTGTCCAATCCCATTCCACAGACACTCCTTTCTACCCTTCCATCCTTTCCATGGATACTATTTTCACCCTCCTTGCCTTTCCGTAGAAGCCTCTCTTTTTGCCATGGATACCTATTTCCCTCATTATTCATTGCACACTATCTGCATGTCCAGTGTCTTCTCACAAATGCTATTTCCTCCATTTGATCCTTTCGACGGAGGCTTTCCTTCCCTCTACTGACACCAATCCCTCGTAGTGTGGACCAAATATTGTCCACTACAGACTCTAAACATTCTACTCTAACGGCCATTTCTTCATCCTCTTTCCATCCAACGGTTCACTGTTCATCCAATCTCTCCAATTTGGATCAGTCCTCATTTTTCTTCAATCCAACTTTCCTTGTTTGGTCAATCTTCCTTTTTTGTCTAACTTTTCCAACTTGTGCGTCTGTTTTTCCATATTTTTAGCACCACTGTTCATCTTTCCATTTCCATTTTTGCAGACATGCCTTCATTTTCCTTGAATCACTTCTATTTTATATTCAACCAGTGTTTCCCGAACTCTTTCCTGATTGCTCATCATCAAATATAAAAGCAAATTCAAAGATGACAACCTTTTAAATTCAAGTGAGTCGATACTCTCTGTTTTCATCTAGAGGATTTTTAATTCAGTGGTCATATTTGAAAGCATGTCAAATGGTCATTGAGATATGATCACCCAACAGATAACTTTTATATATATAAATCTAAATATCTATCAACTACATATAAATCTACTAGAGTTACAAAAGAACTTACATTTTACACAAGGGAGCTATGTATAAGCAAAAATTTTAAAAATATATAAGCTTTTTCAATATTGGCATCACATGTATTGTAAGACCCAAAAAATTTTCATGTATAATTTTATATGTAATGTGACATTTTGGCATTTAAATAGAATGAATAACGTCACAATAAAAAATTTATACATTGTGTAGTGAAGAATAATATTGTAATAAAATATGAGATTTATTTTATTAAATACGTTATAGTATTAGGAAAGTTTTGTGTGCAAAGAAATTGGAAATAATAATGTGTAAGTGTCTGTGGGAGAGTAAAATTTTAATAAAGATATAAGAATTATTTTATTATGCTTGTTACAGGATTAAGAAAGCTAGGTGTAAAAAGGAATTCAAAAGAATAATCTAAAAGTGTCTATGAAAGGGTGCCTACGAAATGAAATGTATATATAGAAATCTTGGTGCTTGTAGGTGTGAGGTGACATCTGTAGAGAGAGGTGTGTCCAGGAGAAGATATGTGTATATGGCACACATTGATTGGCGGACAATGGGGAAGAGTTGATATCTGCAGATGCATTAGAGTCTGCAGAAGCATTTGTAACTGTCAAAGTGAGATGTCTATGATGGAAATGTATATGCGGCAGATAGTTATTGTCGACAATGTAGAGGAGTTGGTGTCAGTGGGAGCGTTATTGTTTGAGGAAGTGAGATGTCTTCAAAGAAAATGTATACATGACAGACAGTTATTGTAACACCTAAGAATTTCGATGTACGATTTCATATTTTATGATGGTATTTAAGATTCAATGTTTAATTTTTTTAGGATTAAGTTGAAATTTTTGTGAGGAAATGAAGTGAAAACCGAACGGATATTATGAGTGAAGATTATGGATATAGATTTGGTATTAAATAATTGTTGGAATGCATAATAATAACTTAGTAAATTATTGAGATTGGAGTGTGAAAAACCAAAGTTCTATGATGGTGTGGACGACTAGCGAGAGATGTGTGGTCATCTGAACTTGGTGATCTCTTAGAAGTTTTTGAAGCGTGGGAAGCATATGGATGTTAGAATGATCGTCCATCTGAAATATAGAATGCTCTCAGCTAGTTTTACTATCAATAGATTGGTGCAAGTCATAAGGAAAAAGGAGGAACAAATGTATTGATGTCTGCTGCTGACATATTAGTGTCTGCAGCAGATGTATTAGTGTTTGTAGCGGATGTGTGTGTATCAGCATGAGGTGTCCCATCTATGTAGTTGAAGTGGCAGTCGACTAGGTCAAGGCACAAGATTGAAACTATGAAGTTTTAAAGCTGTCGTGCGGTCATCCAAGTTTGTAATTAGCAGTTCACCGGTGCGTGACAAATCACCAAAAAGCTTTTAGAAGACAATGTGTCATGTTGAGGTAACTCTCTATAATTAGTGTCTTGCTGATCAAGAAAAGAGAAGGGATGTTGACACCTCATAGGACACTTGGAAGCTTTATGTAAAGTTTGTGACACCTAAATGGGTTGAGTCACTACTTAAAACTCCTAAAAATAGAGAGTTTGGTTCTTCAATTGAACCCACGACTTGGAGCTCCTTCCTCTAGGCTAGTGGAAGGTTACTAAGTTTTCTTTTCAAGTTTAAATGATATTAATAGATGGTGATGTTTGAGTGGAAGGATAATGAGAAATTTGATATGATGAAGTGATGTTTGAAGTCCAGTTAAAAGGTTCACAAAATTAAATTTCATGCTTAAGTTTTATGATTTAAAGATCTTGTTTATGTCCTAATAGTATGCTTGTAGTAATTTATGGAATGATTTATCAATTAATTGATGTTTATACACCTAATATCATGCTTGGTCCAAAACTAGGAAAAAATAGAGCAGTTTTTGTGTTGGTTACACCTACCTATCTTAATAGGTATGTTGAAATGGACACTTTAATGGAACTATAAGCATTATAATCAAGACAATTAGACATGTATAATGAAGTTATAAAGTTTGGAAGTTGATGGTAAAACTGTGAGATAAAACCAATTGTTGGATGAGTACAAGGTTTGTTTTGAACATTTTATCCATGACAAAAATAGTTAGATTTGTAAATTGTAATACCCTAAATTTTATTGTGATAAATATAGGATTTTTGTTAAAACAATATTTGGTGATTGGACGCTGGTTTGAAGGAGATTAAAGTTGGAAGGGATGTTGATTGTTAAGAATGAATTGATGGTGGAATAAAAATGAAAGTTAGATATAAAAAATTAAGTAGAATTGCTCTTGTTGATAAAGTGGTCGACCAAATTTAGAAAAGTGGTCAACCAGTTTTTTCATAGAGTAGAATTAGTGAGCCTCAAGTTGTTTTGCGGTTGACCAGCATGGGGGTGGTTGACTGAAAACAAGGCAGAATGAAACCTAGGGTTCTTGAGTCATTTTGTAGTCAACCGGTAAGGGAAAAGTGGTCGACTAATAATGCGAAAAGTCAGTTGAATTAAAGTGTGATGCTATGTTTTAGTTGGAGGCTTTGGGGATGGCTTACCCAATGGCACGTCTAGCAAAGATACACCTCCAACTTGATGCTAGAGGATAGAAAAATCCATTAGAATATAAAGACTTGGAGACTTAGGAAACTTCAAAGGAAGGAAAATCTCTCAAGAAGCTTTCAAGCACTTTCTTCCTCTCTTTCTCTTGGAAATTCACGGTATTAAAAGTTATTTCATGATTTTCTTAAGAGTTCTATAAGATTATGGAGGTGGTGGTAGAAAGAAGAAGTGGAAATGAAGAAAGTAGTGTTATCAAGTGGTTAGGGTGTTTGATGTATGTTGCTTATCTTCCTCAAATTTTTGAGTAAAACCAATTGGACATGCTATTTATGATACCTTAAGAAAGTGATAGGTTTTGGAATTAATGAACTTGGTGAAGTATTGAAAAAGTTATGGATAGTTAAAGATAGGTGAAAATTTTGAAGGAAACCCTAGTTGTATGCATACTGTGGGTGTTATGCAATTGAATGACTATTGATGAAAGTTTAATTGTGTTTCGGTTTTTTTATACAAGAAGACATTTCTAAGTGATTGGGACTATAGTAATGACTTTAGGTAAGATATATGCATGTTTTTTGCCTATTGGCGGCCTACATCACAAGAAAATAGGAAATTCTTTCATATGTTTTGTATATATAGGGATACTATATGATATGAAGTGATTACTTGTATGCTCAAATGTGATTAGTTTATAGGAAATATACGAGGTTAGTATAGATTTAATTAAAAGACTAAAATGTTGATTGTTAATCACAAGATAAAGAAGAAATGTAAAAGGTTGTTATGTTATGAAATGTGCAGATGATATGATGCATTGTGTTGATCATATGGATTCTCGTGCATCATGGTTTTAATGAAAATGTACGTAAATGTTTCATGCATATCTTTTGAAAAAGAAACTAAGATTATATGGAAATAAACATAAATAGACGCTACGAGATATGAGTTCTTGAGATGGCTACCTCGCGTGGGTCAAGAGGTGTTACTCTCTCTTATATAGTGATACCTCTAGTGCCTGGATGGATATGTGGAACTAAACCAAAATGGAGTAAAATAGAAATAAACGTAAATAGACATTGTAAGGTATGAGGTTTGATATGGCTGTCCAATATGGATAATGAGGGTCACTCTCCCTTATACCGTTATACGTCCAACGCCTATATGGTTAAGCGAAAGTAAAGTTAAATGTAAATGTAAAAGTGAAAGTAGAGGTAAAAGAAAGACAAAAACAATAACTACATATGATTTATAAAGTTGCATAGAATGAGCATAACATATTTTCTATCTCTCATTGAGCATTAAACTCATAGTTTATATCTTGTGATATAGGTGAAGATCATATTTGTAGATGAGGACTTTTGAAATAAAGAAAGAAATGAATCAACTAATGGAGTATTGTTGGCAAAATGACCGGTGGGTTATGGCTCAAAATAGCATGTTTTAAAATGTCATATATTTATACTTATATAAAGGTTTTAGGAACAAATTTTCATTAATGCTTGATGATTGTTTTCTAGTTTGAAATGAAATATGATTTGTGACGATGGATACGATATGTTCATGGAATGGAATGAATGTTTTCATAATATTATTAGTATGAAACATGTTTTGCAATCAAATGAAAAGTCTTCCACTATGCACTCTATTGGAAAATTTTATGAAAGAGAAAAGTTTTAAATTCTATGAGTTTTTGAAAGAAAATGTGTTTTCAACTTCAACATTTTATGCAAAGAAAAAATTGGTCATTACATAAACTGATTTTATATGTTAATGAGCATCATCTAAGAGAACTATGAGTTCAAGAATCACTCAAATCAGATAAGTATACGAAAAGTTATGGATGTTTAAGTTGTATATGTGTAGTTGGATGCTAATGTGCATTGTAACATGTTTTAGGTCTTCCAACTCAATGAGATAATGGATAAGTTTTTGTAAATTGTACTAAGATCCTAAGGAAAGTAATGGTTGAATGTGCTTGGCTTAACGACCTATATCTAGGATGATATTAATTTATGATAAGTTCTGATAATCTTTTGTTTTGTCTTCATAATGGAAGTATGATTAGGATACTATGTTGCTTGAGAATGTGGTGTGTTATTATCGCTTGAGGATATGTTATGATTATGCATTCATGTTCATGTATCATATTTTCAAGAAAAGAACAAAAATGTTTTACATGCGTTTGTTTTCAAGTAAGAAAGACGAAAACAAAAATGAATGCAAGTAAGAAGCTTTGGCAGTACAGTACCATTGGAGTTTTGAGAGCTTGATGCCCCCATTGAAGCTTTGGTGGGGTTGTCCTCTAATGATTTTTAGCTTTGGTATCGTGCCCCAATGTCAAGATGAAGAACAAGAACAAAAAGTAAGAAAACTGAAACGCAAATATTTTTATGAAGATTGCATATTATGTTTATATTATGCATTACTTACTGAGCGTTAAGCTCATAAATGAATCTTGTGATGTAGGCAATGGAATTAGACAACGAGACTCGTTATGGATAACCAAACAGTTGATGGTGGATACATGTGAGGAATGCTTGAGGATGTTAAGGAAAATTTAACTTGTGGAGTGGCTCACATTTTTTGTAACAAAATTTGAAAGTAGTATTGATTATGTGCTTTTGCAGTTATTTTACACATGGAAATATGTTAATGAATTTTATGATGACCAAAGTATTAAAATATTATGATGTTTAAAGAAAAATTATTTTGCTGCACTAAAGGATTTCAAAAGTTTTGTTTGAAAATGGATGTGCATTTTATAAAAATGGAATTGGAGCATTACAATTATTGGTGACAATATGGAGGAATTGGTATCTGCAATAGCATTAGTGTCTACGGAAGTGAGGTGTCTGTGAAAGGAAATGCATACATGGCAGACAGTGATTGGTAGACAAGGTAAGGATGTATTTGTGGAAGTGAAGTGTTTGCGGAAGAGTTGGTATCATTGATAGGGATGCAAAAAAAAAGTCGGTTCGGTTCGGTTTTATGATCTAACTAGAAGCAAACTAACTTTTTTCGGTTTGCTAAAAAAGGAATCAAAGTAGAACCATTTAAGGCGAGAAATTGAACTGGAACTGGACTAAAATTTTTTGGTTTAGTTACAGTTTTGTTTTGATTCTACTCATTATATAAAATAATATTATTTATTTATATATATAAATATAAATTTAATTTTTTCTAATGTACATTTAACAAAAATAATTGAAAAGTATAAACATTTACTTTGTTAGTTCGTTGGTTGTTGGATGAGCAAGATTGAATGTCCTTCAGTGATGAGGGGGGTTCGATGTTGGGAGATAGACAGATAGGATGAGAGGAAGGACATCTAAAGGCCCTAGTAGATAAAGGTTTAAAGGGTTCACATGCAAAGCATGCGACATTTTAAACGAAAGTGAATGAAGGGACGGCCATTGGATGAGAGAGCAGATGAATTGATAGTCATTGTATGAGAGAGCGAATGAATTGATGGCCGTTGGATGAGACATATGAGAGAGTGGACGAATTCAATGTACTGCCTTTAACCTTAGAAGAAGAAAGGAATAGTTGATGAAGGATCTCCATGATGAGGATGTTATGTTGGCAGTGCGATATGGAAAATAAAAAGAAAATTGTTTTATTTACAAATTGTATTTTGTACGTGTAAAACATGAAAAGTTTTAAAAAAGAAAAGAAAAATTTACGAGCTACTTATTAATTGATATTTTCAAATGATTTTAGAAAGGAAAATTTTTTCGCTACGCAATGTTTCGTAAAAACATGGTGTTTATATTTTACGTTAAGGGAATGCTATGTTATATGCCCCAGTTTCTCCCCATAAGGTGCCCCTATTTTATTTATTAAGAAGAAGGATGACTCAATGCAGATGTGTATAGACTATAGAGATTTGAAAAAAGTGACAATGAAGAATAAGTACCATTTTTCAAGAATTGATGGTCTATTTATTCAACTTCATGATGCATATGTATTCTTAAAAATTGGTGTACAATATAGATACTATCAATTGAAGGTCTGAATTGATGATATTCCAAATGCTGGGGTACCATATATGGACACTATGAGTTCATGGTCATGTCTTTCTATTTAACTAATGCACTGGCAACATTCATGAATTTGATGAACTATATCTTCATGGAATTCTTAGACAAGTTCATAGTCATCTTCATTGATGACATATTGATCTAGTCTTCTTCAAAGGAGGAACACATGTAACATTTGGAGATTGTGTTGTCAATTTTAAAGGCGCACCAATCATACGCAAAATTCTCTAAATGTGAGTTTTGGCTGAATAGAGTCACCTTTTTTAGTCATGTCATTTCTAAGGATGGTGTTGTTGTGGACCCAACTAAAATTCAACAAGACTTGGATTGGCCACAATCAAAGAATATCGATGAAGTACGTATTTTTCTTGACTTGACATAATACTATAGAAGATTTATTGAAGGCTTCTAAAAAATTGCATTGCAATTGACCAACCTCATGAGGAAGAGGATTAGATTTTGGTGGTTTAAAGAATGTGATGAATTTTTTCAAGACTTCAAGTAGAAATTATCTGTAGCCCTGTTTTTGGTACTTCTGTTGGATGGTAAAAAGTATAACATTTACTGTGATGACTCAAAGAATGGATTGAGTTATGTGCTTATACAAAAAGGTGAGGTAATAGCTTATGTCTCTAGGAAATTAGAAGAATATGAACACAATTACCCAACTCATGACCTCAAACTTGTCATAGTGGTCTTTGTGCTCAAGATATGGAGACCCTATTTGTTTGGATCACGATGTGAAATTTTTATCAACCACAAGAGCTTAAAGTACATCTTTAGTCAAGAGGAATTGAACATGTGACAGAGGGGGTGGTTGGCTCTCGTAAAATATTATGATGCGAGATTAAATACCATGTGCGAAACAACGAATGTAGTGGCTGATGAGTTAAGTAGAAAAATAGCAATAGTATACTCCATATGGCCATAGTTGCCCCCAACTCTTTGATCGAAAATTTAGAAGTTTGGTTTGAAAGCAGTTATGTCACAGTAAGTTTCAACACTTTTGGTTATAACGTTAACACCTATGTTATTGGAGAGGATCGAAAAGGCACAAGAAGACAACTCTAAGTGTGTAGGCTTTAAATTAGTTCAAACTCTGATGGACTAATTAGATTATTCTATCTCTAATGAGAAGATAATAAAGACCAAACATAGATGGTACGTCCCAAAATATAAGAAATTAAGACGAGAAATTCTGGTAAATGCTCCATTCTCTACTTTTTTGGTTCATCCAGGCAGTACCAAAATGTGCAGAGACTTGAAGCAACATTACTAGGGGCCTAATATTGAGGAAGATGTTGAAAAGCATGTGGAGTTATGTTTAGTTTGCCAACAAGTAAAAGCAGAATATCAGAGGCCGTCAAGAACATTCATGTCTTTGTTATTACCAAAATTGAAGTGAGAGAAAATCACAATGGACTTTATTGTTAGTTTACCAAGGATCGGGAAGGGTCATGAAGCGATATAGGTGATGATTGATAGGTTTTCAAAATCTGTCCATTTTTTGCCTGTCAAGATGACTTATTTGATGAATTAGTAGACCAAATTGTATATCTAGGAAATTGTACGACTACATGTAGAACCAGTTTCAGTTGTGTCAAATTGTGATATGAGGTTTACCCTATCCTTTTGGAAGAACTTACACAATGCTATGAGTACATAATTGAAATTCATTAAATCATTTCATCCTCCAACTGATGGTCAATTGGAGAGGACGATTCAAATATTGGAGGATTTACTTTGAGTTTGTGTAGTTGAATTTCATGTTGGTTAGAATAATAGCTATCAAGCCACTATTGATATGACATTGTACAAGGCTTTATATAGAAGGAAGTGCAAGTCTTTACTATATTGGGATGAGATAGGTGATGCTAAACTAATTGACCCCAAAATTATATAGTAAACAACAAATATGGTAACTGTTATTAAACAAAGAATACTAACAGCTGAAAGTTATCAGAAAAATTATGAAGATATTAGATGAAGAGAGTTTGATTTTGAGAGAGGAAATATAGTACTCTTGAAAATTTCACCTTTCAAAGGAATTATTAGATTTGGTAAAAATGGGAAGCTTAGTCCAAGGTATGTTGAACATTTTCCCATTGTGTAGAAAATAGAAAAGATAGCCTATGAGCTGGAGTTACTATCTTAAATGGAAGGAGTTCAAAACGTCTTCCACATGTCGATGTTGAGAAAATGTGTTCATGACCCCTCTCAAGTGGTGTAACATCTCATTTTCGTTTATGTATATTTTCACATATTCATAAAAATTTGAATATTTTAAAACCCATTTAAAATATACTTAAATGAAAAACATCAGAGTACGTTACGTAGAATAATAAAAACATTTAAACTGTTTTGCGAAAACAGCATAATTTAAAATACATAAAAATCATAAATAGTCTTTATGCAATTTAAACAACTTTTATTCTTTTGAGCCATAACCCCTGAGGTCGATCTGCGTATGGTAACACAAGCTTGCATCGCATCACACTTCCTCCACGTTCATGTCACCTAGATCACAATCGATACCTACATCACAGGAGGAATAATGAGCTTATTGCCTAGTAAAGAATATTAATGAAAAGCAATGCAATACCTATGATACTCTACATGCATAGGTTTGATGAATCTGTAAGCTAGGTGGGAGCAACCTCTTCAGTCTCCGAACTCATCACTTGAATTCATTTTTACATAAGACCAACCACTTCAGTCTTTGAACTCACTAAAAAGTGAACCCACTTACATTTACGTTTATTTACTTTTGGGTGAGAGCAACCTCTTCAATCTCTGAACTCACCCACCGTTGTAACGACCCAGATTCTTATTTGTCTTAAAAGTACGTTTAAGTTTCAAGTTTTTACTAAGCGATTAAAACGTTATTTTTATAAAATTTCCAATATTTAAAAATAATCAGAGTGAAAAAAAAAATCATATCATTACCAACTTACTAAAAATAGTCACTTGAATTGGGAAAGGTGTGATTAATAAATTTAGCGGAAACGTAACTTAAGCGTCATCTACAAATACCAACTTGAAATCCAAGGTTTGAGTTTTCAAAGTGAAACTTACATAATATCCCAAATAAGTACTCAAATAAGGTTTAAAAAGGGTAATTTAACGTTCATAAAACAACTTGACGTTAGCCGTTACAAAATTACTCCTTCCTTTGTCAATTGATGTTGTACTACTACTCTGGTTGTGTCTCCTCGGGATACGCCACAAGCTCAATGGGAATGGCCTCCACTGCTGCTCCTGGTATGACCATCTCATTATCTACACCACAAGTAAGGACGTGAGCTTACGCTAAGTAAGGAAATGGGTTAGTACAATTATGCTTATGCCGCTCTTTAGTTCTTTGGAATGGGGGCCACCCAAACCAATATTTTCTTACGTTCTTTCTTTGTTCGTTCTTTACTCGTACTTTGAGTTGGAGATTGAGGGTTGTCCTTTGAGATGGCCTAGTTTGACCGGCTTCTAACCTCCTGGGAGCACACTAGTCCCTTTCCCGACTAGGTGATGGTGTATTCTAGCTGCCATGCTAGATCCAAACTATCCATCAACCCCAACTCCCTATCCCTTTCCAGCGTATCTTGCCTTCAAGGTTTCTTCCCTTTCGGCGTATCCCGCCTTCTGGGTTTCTTTCAGTGATAGGCATATCCCGCCCATCTTGAAACATTTCTCTTCTCAACATTTTTCCCTCACTGAAGGGCATTAGTACCACCCCATGGGTGCACTCCCTACTTGGTTTCTATTAACGAGAATGTATGGGGACACTAAAAAAAAAGAACCTAAGTAACGCATTCATAGGAACTAAGCAACAGTAATTCCAATCCAATAATAAATGGCAGAAATTTAACGGAACAACAAGAGAAACATGTGAAATCAACACCAGAGTATGATATCAGACAACGATATTAAGTATAGCATGCATTGTAAAATTAGATTACCATGCTCAAGGTGTAACAACCCGATACTAACTTTCCCCTCTAAGCAATGTAATTAAAGTTTGGAGATGAAAGTTCGTGATACAACTCGTTTACTTACACGTTAAGTGGTGACATGCAAAATTCGTTGGAATTTTTTAGATGAAAGTCAAGTTAAAATGTGAAGGAAGTGGAATTTTGGCTGGACGCAGGCGGACGTTGTGCGTTTGAATCTGTCCGAATTTTGGGTGATTTCGGATGACTCCAAACGATTTCAAACAAGGCGGACGCAGGCAGATGTTGTGCATTTGAATCTGTTCGAATTCTGGATGAATTCGGACGTTGCGGATGACATCTCAGACGTCATTTATGTGTCCAAATTCTTAATTCGGAAAGTACAAATAGAATTCGGACGCATCCTCTTGTCCAAATTCTCCTTGTACAGCGACAAAACAGATTTAAAATCAAATGGAGAGCTACGTCAACCACTAAGAACTCGATTTCTCGACATAAAATCACACAAAATGGCTGACCAACAGGGATTGTCTCCTTGCTCCTCCCTCTGCCTCACGTACGGATGGTCCCCAAGCCTTCTATTTAGTTCCAGCTGAGTTTCCCTTCTTGTATTTCTTTCTCTCCTCACTGGGTTCCTTGCTGCTGGTGTGTTTGCTGCGTGGAGGGTGTGGAGCTGAAGAGTTGAGGTGTTGCTGTCTGTGTATCTTCAATAGAGAGGTAAGGAGATGGGTTGTCGGTGGCCATTTGAAGGCCCTACACCCAAGTATACTTTGTGTGAGTAACTATTTGTGTTGTTACATAACTATGTAGTTCTTGTAGTTCCTTTGGTTTTGCTATTGAGTCTTGCTAGTTGCTATGCTTTAATTGTGTAAATGTTCATATCAAGTGAAAGTGTTAGAATGAACCAAAAAGACGATGTTCATAATAGGTGAAAAAATGGATGGCTGACTAATGAGCTTCTATTGTTGCAACCAATGGTGACTTCATTTTTATGAAAAGTTTCCATTTAGTAGCATGTGTATGTAGGTTATTTGTTATATGGTTACCATTTCGTTAATGCACTGTTTCATTATGATCATTCTTGATTGTTGTCTTCTGGAAGTTTGATTTTAGCTAACCAATGATTATGGTTGTAGATCTTAGTGGTTTAAGAAGTGTACTCTTATATTCTGCTCGATACTTCTCAGTTGACACTCCTAGTTGTTCGTATTCCTACTGTTGTGTTTAATTTGAAGCATGGTTAACATTTATTTTCCTGCTATTGATCATCATTTGGGAAGCACGTTCATTATCTTTTCTTTGATACTTTCTGTTGTATGTTAGTCATAAAGAGCATGATCTGTGATAAATTTCTGTTGTTCGACGCCCTGTTCAGTATCATCTCCTGCTGTTATCTTTGTTAAGAAGCATAAATTCGTAGATCTAATTCAATGTATTGCCTTTAGATTTATTCATTGCTGTTAATAATATTTGAGTCCGTGAGCTGTGGTTTTACATAGTTGGATATTACTGTTGTTTCATTTTGATGGTTGAAAAGCATGTTCCTCGTTGTCCATTTCGACATTTTTCACTGCTGATATATTCCATTTAAAAACATGCATAGCTATTCGTATTTCTGCAGTTATGATCAATTAAAACCATGATTAGTTATTCGTAATTTCTGTTGTTACATTTCTTTCAAAAGCATGCTTAGCCGTTTGCATTTTCTATTGTTGTAGTCGATTTAAAAGCACGTGAAATGTTCAATTTTTCTGCTGCTATATTTGATTAAAACATATGTCAAATGATTTAAATTGCTGTTGTTCTAATCGATAATAAGCATGAGTTGTCGCCTTAAAATTTGATTAAAGCATGCTTAGTCATTTACGATTTCCGCTATTATGTTCGATTAAAGCATACTTAGTCATTTACGATTTTTGCTATTATATTCGATAGAAGCATGCTTAATCATTTACGATTTCTGCTATTATATTCGATAGAAGCATGCTTAGTCATTTACGATTTTCGCTATTATATTCGATAGAAGCATGCTTAATCATTTACGATTTCCACTATTATATTCGATAGAAGCATGCTTAGTCATTTACGATTTTCGCTATTATATTCGATTAAAGCATGCTTAGCCTTTATTATTTTCTGCTGTTATACTCAAATCAAAACATGTGTAGATATGCATATTTCTGTCCCTTCATTATAGTCATTAATAGCATGCTTAGCGCCACTTGTACTTATATGTTGCTTGCTTTTGTTGTTACATGTGAGCACGCTCTATTATTCTTCTATTTCTTACTTATTGTGAATCCCTTTTCATGAAGGTGTTATTTTTGTAGATGTGTTATTTAATTTGAGGATGTTAGGATGTACTCACGTTAATAGAAACCAAGTAGGGGGTACCCTCTTGGGGTGGTACCCACATGCATGAGTGAGGAAAAACGTTAAGAACAAGATTGTTTGGGATGGGTGGGATACGCCCATCACCGAAGAAACCCTACCGGCGGGATACGCCGGGAGGGAAGAAAGCCTGAAGGTGGGATACACCGAAAGGGGAGGACCCTTGAAGGCGGGATACGTCAGAGAGGGGACGAAAAAGGGAGTTGGGGGGCGGATGGGTAGCAGAACTAGTCCGCAGTTAGGCGAAGCCCCCGACCTCAACGGGAACGGGGACCTAGCTGCAAGTAAAGGGTGAAGTCCGATCAACTATTTCATCCCCTAAGAACCCTCCAATCTCCAGCTCAAAGTACGAGTAAAGAACGAACGAAGAGCGAACGTAATGAAAAGAATTGGTTTTGGTGACCCTCATTCCAAGAAGAATTAAAAAGATAAATGCATAATGGTTTTCCCCCATTTCCTTACTGGGAGAAGGCTCACGTCCTTACTTGTGGTGTGGGTAATGAAGTGATTATGCCAGGAGCTCTAGAGGAGGTCATTCCGGTGGATCCTGCGATAGGTCCGGATGAAACGCTAGCAGAGTAGTAGTGCGGCTTCAAGGAAGTAAAGGAAAAGAAATTTTGTAAGGGCTAACGTCGAACTATTTTCTTTTACGAACGTTAATTACCCTTTTTCCCTTAATTGGTTATTTAGTCAGAATACTATGTAGACATTATGTGTGGAAACTCAAACCTTGGGTTTTAAAGTGAATGCCTAAGAAAATGTTTTAAATTTCGTTTTTCTGCTAAAATGTTAGTCATGGCTTCTTGTTTTCGTAAATTGGATTTCTTATTTAGCTATGTTTCTGCTACTTTTAAGAATGAATTTTTATCATTTCCGCAAATCATAAATGGTAATTCTTCACTAATTAAGAAATGATAAAACGGTTTTTTTTTTGTAATGGTCGGATTTTGCACTCTGATAACCCTTTTATGAAAAGATGTTTTTTCTTTAAGAAAAGATTTGACTCTGAAACTTGTTCTTTAGCACCTAATAATGTAATTTAAAATAGTTAAGAAATCTGGGTCGTTACAGTTGATATCAGAGCCATACTACTACTCTTGCGTATCACCGCGGATGACCAAGACTCGATGGGTAATGTCCTCAGACTGTAAGTTTTCCCTTATATTTTCAAAATTTCCTATGAAAATTTATTGTACAATAACATGAAAATGTATAGAACAGTAATAAGTTTTCCTGTGATTACTGAAATGCATATTTTAATTTATTTAAATTAATTGCATTATAGTGTAGAAGTATATAGGACTGTGACTCATAAATGTATTTCCCTTAACAATATTCCCTTAAACTTATTATTTGCAATATAACATGGGTAATTAGGAGATTAAAAATGGCTAGAAGAGGAAGACGACGCAAGCCTGGTATAGGAGTTGTGCCCCAGGCACCCAATCGGCACGAGGACAATGGTCGAGACGAGACTCTGGAACGCTTGCCACATATAAGGAGCAATTGGCACGACAGATAGAGAGGCAAAACCAATTCATGGAGTAGCAGTCTCATTACATGGAGAGGTTCATGGGCCAGGACCACGGGAACGGTATTGGGAACCACTGTGATATGCAGTTGCAGTCGGTCCAGAGGGGGGCCGGATGGGAGAGGTTCCAAAAGCTTAAGCAGCCCTATTTCAATGGTGACATATCTGATATCTCAGGAGCCGAAGAATGGATCCGATCCATAGAGGACAAGTTTTCCTAGGCTGAGATCAGTGAGGTGGAGAAGGTTAAGTGTGCGGCCTATTACTTGAGCCACGGAGCCTGATACTGGTGGGATACAGTCAAAGCCTCCCGGGATGTAGCGATCCTCACTTGGGATGAATTTGAAGAGCTGTTAAATGATAAGTACTTCAATCACACGGTCTGTACCCAGAAGGAGACAGAGTTTATGCGCATACGACAGTTGGGGACTGTAGCAAAGTATGAACAACAGTTTGAGGCCTTATCACATTACGCTCCACATCTAGTGGCGGTCGAGGAGCGTAAGGTTCAACACTTTGTACACAGATTGAGGACTAAGATATAGGAGGCAGTTATCGGAGCAGTCACCGAAGATGCTGCATATTTAAAGATGGTGTCTAGGGATTTAGCTGTTGAGGGAGTCAAATTTGTGGCGGCCAGACAGAGGGAGGCCAATCAGAAAGTATGGAAGTCTAATCCAGGCCAGCAATCAAGGGGTGATCCTTCCACGACTCACAAGCGCCCAGCTCGGGCCGAACCGCAGCAGAGGATAGACAAGAGGCCAATGATACCAGCGACCAACACTTCTCCACGGAATATATGTCCAAAATGCTAGAAAATGCATCAGGGAGAATGCCTGGCCGGTTCATTAAAGTGCTTCGCATGTGGAAAACCGAGACATAGAGCTCGTTAATGCCCGGCCTGACCATGGGTTCAAGGAGGGGTGGCCCCATGAGTCTTCGCAATGTATGGGACTGAGGATGACGACCAGCCGGCAGTTGTGGTAGTTACGCCATATTTAATTGTAAAAGAATTATACATGTAATTATAATTATTTTTTCCTTTAGACAAAATAGGGATTTACCTTTGAATAAATAACTTACCAAATCCCCTCATGAACAATTTACATAAAAGCGTGCACAGCTTATGTCCTATTTGATTTGGGTGTTACGCACTCGTTCGTCTGCACCAAATTCTGCGAACAGGCAAACTGCTTCTCCGATAACCCAAATTATACGCATCGGGTGATACTTCCTTCTGGCGATCGACTAATTACCAACGGAATGCTCAAAGACTGTGCAGTCGATATCAATGGCTGCTTATTTCTGGCCAATCTCATTATTATGGATTTGAAAGTTTACGACGTCATAATTGGGATGGATTGGCTAACAACACATCGAGCAACTATTGGCTATAAAAAGAAGGAGGTTTCCTTTTATCCTCCAGATGGCAAGTGGCATATCTTTTGCGGGTCTAAAGAGAAGGGAAAGTTCGCTATTATCTCTGCACTCGAGGCAGACAAACTGCTAAAAAACGGGTGTGATGGATTTATAATCAATGTGATTGACACTATGGCGGTCACTGAGGTTAAAATGGAAGATGTTTTTATGGTGAGCGAATTCCGAATGTCTTTCTCAATGCTCTTCCCGAATTGCCCCCAGATCGTGAAATCGAGTTCGAGATTAATTTGCATCCTAGTACAGATCCTATATCTAAACATTCGTATCAGATGGCACCTGCCAAACTATGAGAGTTAAAAGTACAACTTAAGGAACTTATCGCCAAGGGGTTTATTCGACCCAACTTTTCTCCTTGGGGCGCGCCAATATTGTTCATAAAAAAGAAATATGGGACTCTGCGGATGTGCATCGATTATTGTGAACTGAATAAGGTGACCATCAAGAATAAGTATCTGCTACCCAAGATTGATGATTTGTTTGACCAATTGAGCGGTGCCAGGGTGTTCTCCAAGATTGATATTTGATCAGGTTATTATCAGTTGAGTGTTAAGCCCGGAGATATACCCAAAACTGCATTTCGCACACGTTATGGGCATTATGAATTATTGGTGGTGTCATTTGGGCTGACTAACGCTCCAGCGGCCTTTATGGATTTGATGAACCATGTTTTCCGAGACTTTCTAGACAAGTTCATTATTGTCTTCATTGACGACATCTTGATCTACTCCCGATCAGAAGAAGAGCACTGCGAGAATCTACGAGTGGCCTTAACTATTCTCAGCCAACACTAGTTGTATGCAAAGTTTTCTAAGTGTGAGTTCTGGCTGAGCAGGGTTAGTTTTCTAGGACTTGTCATTTCTGAAGAAGGCATATCGGATGACCCAGCAAAAATTCAGGCAGTAGTAAACTAGACACCGCCGAAAAATTTTGGGGAAGTAAGGAGTTTTCTGGGGTTAGCGAGTTATTACAAGCGTTTTATCAATGGGTTTTCAAAGATCATTGTACCACTCACTGGCCTGACTAAGAAGAATGCCTAGTTCTGGTGGTCCAGCGAGTGTGAGATTAGTTTTCAAGAGCTAAAGCGTAGACTGACCAAGGCCTCGGTATTGACTTTATTGACAGAGGATGGTAATTTCAGTATCTATTGTGACGCATCAAAGAGGGGACTCAGTGAAGTTCTTATGCAGCACGTGAAAGTTATCGCCTATGCGTCTCAACAGCTTAAAGTTCATGAGCAGAATTACCCTACTCTGATTTAGAGCTCGTAGCGGTTGTCTCCATTCTCAAAGTGTGGAGGCATTATTTGTATGGACAGCGCTGTGAGGTTTATTTGGATCATAAAAGTCTCAGGTATATCTTCACCCAGAAAGAATCGTCAGCGGTGATGGTTCGAATTTGTCAAAGACTACGACTATGAGATTAATATCATCTAAGGAAGGCCAATGTTGCTGCGGATGCTCTCAGCCGCAAAATTTTTGTGATGAGTATAATATGCGGAGAAATGTCTACCAAACTTCAGAGGGACTTTTAGGGACTAGAAGTGCAGATGGTTCCAGCGCCTCTAGATGTGGTATTTGTCAAGTTGACCTTAATGCCATCTATTCTTGATCAAATCAAGGTGGCCTAGCAGAATGATGAGATATGCAAGGATTTCAAGCTAAACCCGACCCTTCCGAGATATCAGAATCTCTCTACGTCCACTAATGGCATCATTAAGTATAAGAACTAGTGGTTTGTAACTGGTGATTCAATGGTGTAACTAAAGATCTTAAGAGAAGCTCACTCTTCCAACTTCTCTGTGCTGTTGTAACAAGATGTACCGAGATCTTAAAACTCATTACTATTTGCCCAACATGAAGTACGACATTGCCAATTTTGTGTTTAAATGTCATATATGCCAGCATGTTAAAGCTGAGCATCAGCGACCTTGTGGAGTACTCCAGTCACTGCCAATCCCTCAGTGGAAATGGGAACACGTCACCATGGATTTTGTCACTTGCTTTCCCAAGACAGTCAAGGGTTACGATGCAATTTGGGTAGTCGTGGATCGTTTGACTAAACTATCGCATTTTCTGCCAGTATCTATGACATATACAATGAATTAGTTTGGCGACTTGTATATCAAAGAAATCATCCAACTTCACGGTGTTCCGATTTCTGTGGTATCAGACCGTGAACTGCGCTTTACTTTGGAATTCTAGAAGAGTTTGAGCAGAGCTATGGGTACATAATTGAAATTTATCACAACATTTCATCCTCAGACCAACGGCCAAAGTGAGAAAACTATTCAGACACTTGAGGATATGCTGCGTGCATGCGTTCTCGAATTTCATGTCGGGTGGAGTAAATATCTACCATCGGTTGAGTTTACGTACAAGAACAGCTTCGAGGCCACTATAGGTATGGCACCTTACGAAGCTCTGTAAGGGAGGAAATGCAGATCCCCCTTATATTGGGATGAGGTTGGGAAATTGCACTCTATGGCCCTGAGATAGTACAAAAAATGACTGAGTCTGTGGCTCTAATCAAGCAGAGAATGTTAGCAGCACAGAGTCGCCAAAAGAGCTATGCAGACATCCTACGATGGGACTTGTAATTCAATGAAAGAGATAGCGTGTTCTTGAAGGTGTCTTCTTTCAAGGTTATTGTTAGGTTTGGCAAGAGGGGAAAGCTGAACCCCAGATACGTGGGACCCTATCTGATCATAAAGAGAGTGGGATCGATCACATACTAGCTACAGTTTCTGGGTTCCATGTAGGTGTACACGATGTTTTCCATGTATCTATGCTCAAGAAGTGCCTCGGCAATGCAGCTGTATTAACTCCTTCTGACGATAATGTTGTGGTATAGCCTAACTTGAGCTACAATGAGAAGCCGGTGCTAATCCTTGACTCAAGAGTGAAAGAATCATGATGCAAATGGATCACACTGGTCAAGGTCTTATGGCAGAATCACAGTCGCGAAGAGGCCACTTGGGAGAAGGAACATGAAATGAGGGCTATGTATCCTGAATTGTTCAAGTAGCTTAATTTTGAGGACCAAGATTTTTGTAAGGGGGTACAATGTATCAACCCGAAGGTTACATGATGCGCCACTAGCCAATCCATTCCAATTATGACGTCCTAAACTTTCAAGTGCATGATAATTAGATCGGCCTGAAATAAACAGCCGTTGGTATCCACTGCATAATCCTTCAGCATTCCATCGGTAATCAGTCGATCGCCAGAAGGAAGTAGCACTTGATGCGTATAATTTGTAATGTCGGAGAAGCAGTTTGCCTGCTCGCAGAACTTGGTGGAGATGAACGAGTACGTAGCACCTGAATCAAATACGACATATGCTGCATATTCTTTTATATAGATTGTCCCTGTCGGGCTAGGTAAGTTGTTTATCTTAAGGTAAATTCTCCTACTTTTCTAACACAAGAAACATTTATAAGCATGTATATGCAATTATAATTTAAGTAGAGTGTACCTGCTACCATCGATGGCTGGTCGTCATCCTCAGTCCCATATATGGCAAAAACTTGGGCGGCTACGAGTCGGGTCGGGCACTGTTTAGCCTTATGCCTCGGCTTTCCGCAGGAGAAACACTTCTCAGAACCCGCTAGACATTCCCCCTGATGTACCTTTTGGCATTTTGGGCAGACATTCTTTGGGGGAGTGTGGGATGCTTGTATCATTGGCTTCTTGTCCAGCCTCTGCTGTGTCTCGATCTTAGCTGGGCGTTTAGCACCTTGATTCACGGAGGGGCCACTCCTTGCTTGCTGGGCAGAACTGGCCCTCTAAGCTTTCTGGCTAGCCTCTCTCTCTCTGGCTGCCCTGAATTCAACTCCCTCAACAGCCAAGGCCCTGGATACCATCTTCAAATAAGGGACACCCTCGGTGCCAGTCGCTATAACTCCCTCTTGTATTTTTATTTTTAATCCTCGTACAAAGTGCTGCATCTTACGCTCCTCGGCTGCCACCAGATGTGGAGCGTAATGAGATAAGGCCTCAAACTGTTGGGCATACTCCGCCATCATTCCCATCTGGCGTATGTGCATGAACTCTATCTCCTTCTGGGTATGGACAGTGTGATTGAAGTACTTGTCATTGAACAACTTCTTAAAATCATCCCAAGTGATAACCGCCACATCCCGGGAGGACTTGAACGTATCCCACCTAAATTGGGCTCCGTGGCTCAAGTAGTAGGTCGCACACTTAACCTTCTCCGCCTCACTGATCTCGGCGTAGGAAAACTTTTCCTCCATGGAACGTATCCACTTCTCGGCCCCTGAAATGTCAGAAACGTCACCACCGAAGCAAGGCGGCTTGAGTTTCTAGAATCTCTACCACCTAGCCCCCCTCTGGACCAGCTGTGTCTGCATATCTCGGTGGTTCCCATTACCTTTTTCGTGGTCCTGACCCATGAACCTCTCCATATAACAAAAATGCTGCTCCATAAACTTGGTCTGTCTTTCCATTTGCTGTGACTGTTGCCTTATAATCTCTGCCAAGCGCTCAAGAGTCTAGTCCTGACCGCGATCCTCATGCTGATTGGGTGCCCGGGGTACATCCCCTATGCCAGGCATGCATCCTCTTCCTCTTCTAGCCATTTCTAACCACCTACGTGCCCACGTTACAGTGTAAATAATAAGTTCAAGGAAAATTATTAAAGGAAACATATTGCTTAGACACAGTTCTATACACTTCTACACTATGGTGCAGTTAGTTTAAATAAATATTTCAATATCATAAGGGGAAAAACTTACAGTCAAAGGGGCACTACCCGTCAAATCCTGGTTATCCGCTGCGAAATGCTCGACTAGTAGTATGGCTCTGATACCAACTGTAAAGACTCAGATTCTTATTTGTCTTAAAAGTACGTTAAAGTTTCAAGTTTTTACTAAGCGATTAAAACGTTATTTTTATAAAACGTCCAACATTTAAAAATAATCAGAGTGCAAAAAAAATTCGATCGTTACCAACTTACAAAAAACAATCACTTGATTAGGGAAAAGTGTGATTAATAAATTTAGCGGAAATGTAACTTAAGCGTCATCTAAAAAAACTAACTTGATATCCAAGGTTTGAGTTTTGAAAGTGAAACTTACATAATATCCCAAATAAGTACTCAAATAAGGGCTAACAAGGGTAATTTAACGTTCGAAAACAACTTTACGTTAGCCCTTACAAAATTACTCTTTCCTTTGTCACTTGATGTTGTACTACTACTCATGTTGCATCTCCTCTAGATACACCACAAGGTCCACAATATTGGCCTCCTCCGCTGCTCCTAGTATGACCATCTCATTACCTACACCACAAGTAAGGACGTGAGCTTACGCTAAGTAAGGAAATGGGTTCATACAATTATGCTTATGCTGCTCTTTAGTTCTTTTGGAATAGGGGCCACCCAAAGCAATCATTTCTTACGTTCTTTATTCGTTTGTTCTTTACTCGTACTTCGAGCTGGAGATTGAGGGTTGTCCTTTGAGACTGGCTTCTAACCTCCTAGGTGCACACTAGTCCATTTCTCGACTAGGTGAGGGTGTATCCCAGCTGCTAGGCTAGATCCGAACTACCCATCTACCCCAACTCCCTATCCCTTTTCGGTGTATCCCACCTTCAAGGTTTCTTCCCTTCCGGCGTATCCTGCCTTCCGGGTTTGTTTCAGTGATAGGCGTATCCCGCCCATCCTGAAACATTTCTCTTCTTAACATTTTTCCATCACTCACATGCATTAGTACCACCCCGAGGGGGCACTCCCTACTTGGTTTTTATTAGCGAGAATATATGGGGACTCTAAAAAAAAGAACCTAAGTAATGCATTCATAGGAACTAAGCAACATAAATAACAATCAAATAATAAAGGGCGGAAATTTAACAGAACAACAAGGGAAACATGTGAAAACAACACCCAGAGTATGATATCAGACAACGTTATTAAGTATAAGAGGCATTGCAAAATTAGAGTATCTTGCTGAAGGAGTAACAATAGTCAATTCAATATGGAAAAAAGCACAAGAGACATTAAGTTATTTGATGGGCATGCTTGAAGACTAGTTAATGTATGGAAATCATAAATAGGAAGTTGATATGCTTCATAACAAATAATCAAAAATTTGCAGATTATACAAGTGATGGATTAACATGTTCGAGATTAAGAAAATTGGTTAATTTACATGCTAGTTAATGGAGGAAAATGCTATTCAACAGGCAGTACAATCATGTTTGATAATAATGGCAAAAGTAAATAACATGTGGGAAGATTACGGATCATGCTTTTAAATGACTACTAAAATCAGCGAGTAATACCAAAACATAACCGTAGAACATGCTTCTTAACAATGCTAGCTCAAGGAGGAATATGGAATGAAATAGCATAAACATGCTTTCAGGGATCAACACAAAATAGCAGAAAATATGAACATCTAACATGTTTTTAATCAATTATAACGGTAGCAAATAGAACGTCTAAGCATGCGTTTATTCCAACTAATACTGCAGCAAATTAGAATAACCAAACATGTGTTTAAAGGACAATTAAAATAGGAGTGGCATGCAATTACATAGAACACAAGTCATGCTTTTGAATGACTAATAATAGCATAAATAAATCATAAGGTAGAACAGTGGATTAGTCCTATGAATCATGCTTTTAATAACGATAAATAGCAGCAGATAATATCGAAACTGAACATCGAATTATGCTTCTATGTATCACTAAATTGCAGGGAGAAAAATAAAAGGCAGAACAATGAAAATATGCTTTTTGTTAATTCAAACGAAACAGTAGTAAGTAACAAAGTAGTGCAACTAAGCATGCTTAATAAATTTTTAAGGGCAACCATATCATACAACAACTAACATGCTATTAGAATGGCTATAAACAACAGCGGGAAAATCCAAACAGAGCAGGTGAAAACCTGTTGTTAGTGACAATCACAGCAGTAATAATCAAGAGCGTGGACATGCTTTTCCACAACTATACTTTGACAGCAATTGAATAGCTCAACATTCAGAACCCAACAAGTGTTTCACAAGATAAATGAGCAGGACAAGGATACAACTAAGGGATCACATGAATCATAGGGGGAGTCGTTACTTTTCCACAGAATAAATGAGCATCAAAATAAGGTTATAACATGAATCGTTCGTTCTTTTCATTATTGTTCACGTTTCAACCATTGTTCTTATTCTCATTCACGTTTCATTAGAAGCTTTTAGAGCACAATTTTGATAGAACAATAGAGCAATATATATAGAAAGTAATGATAAGGTAAGCAACTATAGAGTGAAGAGTAAGAACAGTAAGGAATATTGCAGGAAGAGTGAGTGAACAGAGGTCATCTAGGAAATTTTACAGATTCTAGCTACAACAACAAAGTAGAACATCAAACACATACACATACGTTTACTTGGGTGTAGGGCCTCCAAATGGTCAAGGACTACCCCAAGTTCCTTACCTTATCGATGAATCCTTCACACGGGTAGTTGAATCTCCGGGCCTCCACGCTCCCAGCAGGAACTCTTTTCTAGGAAGAACACCGAGCACCAGAATGAAGAAGCTGAAGGTAAAATAGGGCTCAGCTAGGGAGACATCCGTACGTGTGGCAGGGGACAAATCTCGTGCTGCGCGTGATCGTGGAAGTTCGATTCAGTGTCGGGGAGTTGTGATTTTATTGGTTGGATGTCGTTTTCTTCTAGTTTTAAATCAGTTCTGCCACTGATCTGCAAGGATTCAGCAGAGTGCAGATGAGGTCTTCATGTCCACATCATCCGCAAGACAAAAATATCGCGATCTAAAATGAGTTTTTGGACGGGAGGACGCGTCCTATTTCTGCCCGTATTGTTTGAATTCAGGATTCAGACATGAAATGGTGTCCGAGATATCGTCCACGTGCGTCCAAATTCGCTAATAATTTGGATAGATTCAAACTCAGAACGTCCACCTGCGTCTGCAATCGTCCGAAATCGTTTGAAGTCATCGAAAATCCCAAAAACACAGCGAAATCATGACCTGAGTCGTCCCAATTCTCAGGATGATGTTCGAAGCGTTTTCAGAGGACTTGACTCATCCAAAATGTCATCCGCAGGTGTCTAAAAACTCCCAGACCATATTTTTCTCCCATTTTTGAAATTAACTTTCTATCCCATGACTTTTCCCCTCGTATATATGTCATAATCAGCGAGTAAGGTCACGCGATGAATTGTATAATATCATTTCAAAGTTTGATTACATCGGATACGTGGAAAAAATTAGTACCGGGGTGGGTATTACACCCGTTGAGTGAGAGCAACCTCTTAAGTCTCCAAACCCACTCAAACGAGTTGTTTTCTATGTGTGAGCAACCTCTCAAGTCTCCGAACCCTTGTAGAAAATGCCCATTTATTATCTTTATTACTATTATGTGGAATGCATGATATGAAACCCTATGACATGCCTATATGAATGTCACACATTAGTTCATATATCGCAAACAATATTACAAACAATTATCTAACAATGAGCAAGAATAATGCATCGACTATAATTTATCATTAAGCATGCTTTTACTAATATGTTAACAAAACAGAAACTAACCTTAACAATCAATGTAACATGACGTAACCATGAATGAATTCTATAAGTACACTAAATATCAATAAGGGTGGAAATCATCATATTATTCTCTAATTCTCACAACTTTTATTAATTCACATTAATTGGTTATATGCACTTAATCCCTTTTTACAATGTTAACTATATAATTATTTACAACCGAAATGAAATAAAACTATAACACCTATTTCAATCTTCTGTATTCGCATATTAACGTTCATAAAAAAAGAGAGCATATCTTTTTATCACTTACTAGGAGTTCTTAGTGAAGCTTATTCAATTGCCATATGTTCCTTGTATCCATATGTTTATTACCTAAAAGAAACACACGGAGAGCATACAAGGAATGACCTACTACGAACACACCAAAAGTTGTAAAGATTCTAAGTAAATCATGTAAAACCCATTCTCTTCTTTGTTGGCTACTGACAGATTAGTTTATTTATCACCCAGTATATTAACAACCAAGAAAAATCAGGAACCCATGAACAGAAACCACTTAAGGAAGGAAACATCATAGAGAAAAATCATCCAGGGAAAAACCAATGTAGAAGAAAAGGTTAACAACCATGTAAACTTATTTCCTCTTCATGGATAATTATCAATAGGTTTTCTTTTATGAACTAACATATGAAACCTAATCAAACAGATAGCATAGGAGCGGCAACACCATCGTAGAAATAATAATCATAGTAGTATAGGTTATCAACATGTAGATTAATTTCTTCTTCACGATTGGTTAGCAACAGAATATCTCTTATCATCTAAAACATAGGAACAATTCAAGGAGAGGAACATATGTGTAGAAGGAAACATCAAAGAAATAAGAACTTGCAGAGAGCAAACAAAGAAAACATTCAGCAAACAATCCTACTCCTGTGACATAGGTCCTTATGGACAGAAAACACACATTATTCCAAAACTACAGAGTCAGAGAACTTCAGGCAACGAATACAGAAAGAGTGTGGAATAATAATCTCTCCTTTCTCCACACTAATGCCCCTAAATACACTCTGACATCCTAAGGCAATGAGGAGACGCGACTCATTATTTTCTAGCAACGCTTCAATCATCTACTTGTTAATTATGTGTTTCCAGTCACACGATAAATGCAGCGGTCGATTGATTCATCACCTATGATCGACCGCTGGAAACTATCGATCAAATGCAAATTCCATTCAGTGTTTTTACTGGTTGATTGACGTTGACCGCCATAATCGACTACCAATTCCTTCATAAAATATTCCACCAAAATTATTTTAAATCTTTAATTTATTTTAAATCCTGACTTCCCTAACAATATATAACTAAATTCCAACACACTTCAACACTTTATCATTCATAATAATAATACTAACAATAAGGTGTGATAGATTCACAATGACCAAAATATTACTTTCCACTTAATTCAAGATTTTCACGTAACTAAATACCTTGGGTATTAAAAGTGGTGATGCAAGATGATATCAAAGTTTAACAAACATTGAGATATCACAAAAAACCAATTTACATTTTGGATTATAAGATCAAGGAACTTCGGAACAAGCAAATCGCATTGATGAAAGTGTTATGGAAAAATCACAAGTCTGAGGAGGCGACATGGAAAATGCAGCCAAACATGGAAGGGCTATAGCTAGAACTATTTTGTGGGACATATTTTGAGGATAAAATTTAATTAATGGAGGAAGAATGTAATACGTAGAAAATTTCTATGAATAATTTTGTATGTAATTTGTCATTTTGGAATTTAAATGGAATGAATATCGCAATAGGACATTTATGTATTGTATAGTGAAGAATAATAGTATAATAAAATATGATATTTATTATATTAAGCACATTATAGGATTACGAAAGTTTGGTATAAAAAGAAATAGGAAATAAAAATATATAAGTGTCTACGAGCGAGTTAGATATTAATAATGATATGATAATTGTTTTATTAAGCTCGCTAGAGAATTAGGAAAGCTGGGTGTGAAAAAGAGTTGAAAATAATAATGTAAAAGTGTATGAAAAAGGGTGCCTCCATAATGAAATGTATCTGTAAGAGTGTTGGTGTCTGCAGGTGTAAGATGACATTCACGGAGAGAGGTGTGTCTGCGAGAAGATATGTGTGTGTATGATACACTAGCGGAAGGGGTGAAGAAATAACCTGTAAAATATGTGGAAGAAGTGTTGAACAATTGGTTGAAGAAGTAGGATAATTGTTGAAGTGTGTTAATCAACCAAAGGTGGCTGTTTTTTGGCTTTACAATGAATTGTACAGTTGACAACGTGGTTGCGCTGCTTGACCAAAAAGTAGGATGGATTCAACTTTAGAATTTGGTGGCTGATTTGGTCGCAGAATCGGTTGAGCTAGTCGACCTAATCCTTACTTTCCTTATTTTTCTACAACTTCAATTATGGAAACTCCAACTTTTGAAGCTTGTAACTTCGTCGTTTTAGAAGCATTTGAGCAAAAATTTTGACCACGTCTTGTTGAATAACATTAGAAAAGAACCCTCGAAGAATCACAAAAATATCAGACATGGATTAGGAAATATATGTAATAGAAAATAAGTCGCGAGAAATAGAAAGTAATGTGACGAATGCTCCCGTATGGATGATTTGTCGATGACGTGCCTTGGGAAAGATGGACACCAATTCACACCTTCTTCTTCCAAGGATGAAGAACATGGATGCCAATGAGAAAGGCTACCCAACTTACAAGTAACCTTAATCCCGTGATATAACGAACATGAGAGGGAACTTTGGATATAACTCACCAAAGCTTTGAAAGAGGAATCACTCCAATTTTGAGAATAAAACAAAGTCTTTTTCTATTCAGTTTCAACTCTCTCAAACATGTACATAAGGTGGCTTTAAATAGCCAATTAGAAACTATAAAATAATAGTAAACTAATTAAGCAACAATAACCCTAATCGGCTTATAGTATAAGTTGTCTGATTTCCTACTTATTAGAAACTAGGTTAATTAACTAAAAGAATATTTAATTTACATCTTCCTTTCTTTTTCTCCAAGTCTAGAGGTCTTTTGGCACATATTCCATGTTGGTGCTCAGCCACTTGGATGGTTTCCATGTATAGACTTCCTTGGTCTCCATGCTTGGACACTTGGACTTTCCTTAGTCTTTGCTCACGGTTCATTGGGCTTTTCATATAGCAAATGAACTCCAAATTTAGGGATCTAACCCATTAGAGAAAGCTTAGAAAGTCAACTACAATATTTACAAATTACATTTTGAAATGACATTTTTTGGAATGCCAAAATAGTCAACTACACATCGGAGGTCAAAAGAAGACAGTTTTGGAAAGTCTTTCCATTTATTTTCTATTGCTCTTGAACTTCCACTTGTGTTTGACTTTGAATCTCTCCTTAATGATATTTGAAACTTGATTGTTAAAAGATGGACCTCGTAGTCCATCAATGTCGCAAACTGATTGGCATACAATGTTGAAGAGATGGTATTCAAGGAAGCATGAGAGTCCATGGAAGTGAGATGTTTGCGAAGGAAATATATATGTGGTAGACAACTATTGGTGATAATGCAAAGAAGTTGGTATCTGCAGGAGTGTTAGTGTCCGCAGAAGTGAGATGTATTTGAAGGAAATGTATATGTGATAGATAGTTATTGGTGACAATGTGGACGAGTCAGTATCCACAAGAGCATTAGTGTTTGCAGAAGTAAGATGTCCGCATAAGGAAATGTATATATGGCGGACATTGATTGATGGACAAGGTAAGGATGTATCCGTGGAAGCCAAGTGTCTACAAAAGATAAGGATGTATGTGTGTAACAACCTGGTTTTGCTTTTCATTAAAAATTCATTAAAATTAAAATTTTTATAAAACCATAGCAGAAAACTTTTTTAATTAAAATCAGAGTTCTTTTCTGAAAACCGAATCGTTAAAAACTTTTTCTTAACCTTGTTACTTAAATCGTTATAAACAATTAAAGACTTAATTATAAAATCTGTTTTCTCAATTTACAGCGGAAGACTTTATTTACAAAATCCTTTTTCTTTAAAACATAGCTGAAGCATAACAATTCTATTTAAATAATCATTTTCTTTAAAAAAGAACATAGTGGAAGCATAAATCGTTCATTATACGATTAATAAACAAACCAACCATTAATCTCATTTTTAGCTTCATTAGCTTGGTCAACCACAAGACTCGCTCCTGCAAATCCTTTGTCAACTGCCCTTTGAATTTGTTCGCCATTTGCTCTTGTATTTGTACTTATATCGCAAGTAGTAAACTATGAGCCTAAGGCTTAGTAAGTGATAATACCTAATATGCTACTTGCACATGTTGTGCCATTTTAAAACATATACGTTTCTTTATTTCATCTTTTATCTTTTCCTGCTTACATATTTCCTTTCTATTTTTGTTTCTGTTCCTGTTTCTGTATCTATTTCAATATCCGTGATAGTATGCATTTTTGTATCTGTTCCCGTGTCTGTTTTCATATCTGTATTTGTATCTGTATCTGTATACGTTTCCATTTCTAGAAACTCATTTTCATTTTTGTTTCCATTTAAGTTTCTGTTCTCATTTCTGTTTCCGTATCTGTGCTCATATAATATTTGTATCCGTTTTCATTTCTGTTTCCATATCCATATCTGTTTCTCTTTTTACTTTTCTTTTGTTTCGTTTGTCTTTTGTCTCTGTGCCGGACGTGACATACCAGACCACATAAACCTTATCTTTTCTTTATCTTTTGTTCTTGTACCCGGCGTGACATACCAGACTACAAGAATCTTCATCTTTCATATTTCTTAAACGTTCTTTATACTTTCTCTATTTCTATTTCTCTTCTCAAAACTGTGCGTGAAAACCATTTTCGTAATATCTAGAAAATTGTGATGCATGATACTCATCAATGCATATAACTTCTAACGTCTAAATAAGAAAGCTAATTAAACATCCAACATATATATAGTATAAAAATAGTAAACAACGAAACATGCTATTTAAAACTGTAAACTAGGAAACTTGCTGTTAATAACTGTAAACATCGAAATGTTCTATTAAATACTATAGACATACTCAATAATCTACTAATAAAGCAGTAAACAACAAAATGTGCTATTAAAAATTGTAAACAATGAAACATGCATATCCTATTCTTGCGATGTAGGGCCCAGAGACCAAGACACATGCATATCACTTACCTCAATGCGTTGCGTTCTCACTTAATTGCTATATTTCTTCTTTTTAGTACCATCACATATAGAAATATTCATTCATTAATAAAATCAATTAATCTACTTGCTAGTCTTAACGTCTTTTCTCCTAAACTTAGCTTAATAATTAATCTCCACATCGATTACTAATTATTATCATGTCTTTGCCCAATTAATGATTCATTTCTAAGCATATAACCAAGGCTGTAACTTAACAGGTTTATTTTCATATCACACTTCTACACTTATCAACATCCAGTATATTCATGCTTCACAAGAGAATAAAAACTGTAACGACCTAGATTTTCGTACTTCCTTGAAATGCGTTAAAATTTGAAATTTTGCTAAGGTCCTTGAAATCACTTAAAACAGTTATCAGAGTGCGACGCTAAATCAGATTGCTACTGACCATTCGTAAAACTCGTTTTGAAAACCAATTCGTGCGGAAGCGTAAATAATAAAATAGTTTATTTAATTTGTTGCAGCAACTTAAATCAAGCATTTCATTACAATTCAAAAAACTTAATTTAATTTACATTAATGAAACTCAACTTAATTAAATCAAACTATTTCTCTTTTACCTTTTTATATGTCTGGCTAGCCACAAACTCCCTCGCGCGTGCAAACCCATCATCTCTGCCTTTATGTTATCTGTTATTTATCTGCTTATTATTTGTTAGTCGTTTGTACCTACACCACAAGTAATTACGTGAGCCTAATGGCTTAGTAAGGAAAAGGGTTATTGCAATTTATGAAATGCCTCTCTTTAGTCCTATCAGAATGGGGGCCACCCAAACCGATCCTTTCATTAAGCCATCAATCTATTTCTTTCTTTTTCTTTTGATCCGTTATTCCATTCTATTATTCCATCATTCCATACTTGTACTTCGAGCTAGAATTGGGAGGTTTTCTCGTGCGATGGCATAGTGGTCGGACCTAGGCTTTTTCCACGCATCTAGAACTCCCGTACTCTATAAGGAAGGGGCTACTCCTAGATCACAGACTAGATCCGCTATCCATCCACTCCCAATTCCCTTCTTCTTCTTTACTTTTTCTTAGCTTTTTACCTCACTTATGCATGCTTGCGTATCACCCCATGGCCCTTCCTATTAGTCTCTATTAACATGATGCATGCTTATACATTCTTAACCTATCATGATGTATGATGCTTCACAACATAACATTCATAGAAATTGAAGTGCGCATAAAGAAATGAAGCGTACAATAGAAAGAAATAACTACGCACAAAAGAAAGCAAGTACAACATTTAATCAAAACAGTGAATGAACAAGAAACTAAACATGCTCCGAAGGATAAGATAATTACTCTAGTTTTTTAATTCTTTAGCCTAGTTAACTTCCTAGGCCATTTACAGGCTTCCTACGTTTATATCTCTAAGCGATTATTCTAATAGTTATCCAATTAAATTAACGTGCTACTATGTTGATTTCATGCTTTCATATCAAATTGCATTAATCTGTTTGGTTATCCTACTAAATTCACATGTTCAAGAATGAATTATATAATTACATAGTATATCTAACTAATTGACATGCCAATGTTAGAAATTAACATGCTTTGATTAAATTTCATGCCTACGTTGAATACTTACTCTAGTTAATCACATGCTCAATTATTTTAATTAATTCTAGTTAGATTAATGAACATGCTTGAGTCGAGTTAATGATTACAGTTAATTATCCAAGTTAATTAACATGTTAGCATGCTAGTTAGCTAGTACCGAGTTAGTCAATTAACAATTAAACATGCTATACTATTAATTAGGCAACTAGTTGGGTATACTCGGATTCGCTATTTATCAACTAGTTAAATAGTTCACTAATTAATTACGCTAGTTGGATTGACATGCTCAAAGATTAGTTGTTACTTAATTGATTAGTTAAGCCATTGACATAATTAGTTACTCTAATTAAGTTGTTTAGCATGCTCAAGCTCAGTTGGTCAACTAAATTAACAATCTAGTTAGTTAAGTAGTTTAACATGCTCATACCGATAATTAAACACGTAAGCTAAAGTAAACATACTATGATTATCAACTAGTTGACTTTCCTCTAGGTAGATTAATGTGCTCAACTAGTTATTAACATGTTTAATTGATTAACCATTAATCAAATTGATTAGCAACTAAACATGCTAGGTAAGGAAAATAGGCAATAGAGACATAACGAAATTAATAGCAGTTTGTATTAACAACTAAACAAAAGTTGAAATATAATTATCATTTCATGGAAGCCTCTTCGCACTTACTCTTCTATCTCATTCATTATCTAAGTCTTACTCATACACCCACTGTTTAAGAAATTTTAATAAAACTACTAGCAAGAGTTAAAGAAATTAATCAAGGAAATGCAAAGGAAACCTACCACCACCAATCAGAGAATTAACACAGAGCACAGAGCACATAACACAATGAACATTCAGCAGGAAATTATCTAAGGGATGCAACAGCAGATTCATCAAGGAATTATCACCTAAACTAACAATAAACATTATCATTATCAGCTTTTCTAAGTACAATCAACTTAGAAGCAGGAGAATATCACAGAGCATCCATAAAATCACACTATCAATTAATGAAACACAATCACACACCCATACTTGTGGTGTAGAGCCTCAATGACCAAAACACCCCTTAATCCTTAACCCTTGGTGAATTCTAACTCACGGATAGCACTCTTCTCCCATGGATAGTGGCGCTTCCAGTCACGGTTCCACAGTAGCTCACACAACTCACACATAGCACTCATGTAACACTTAGCACACACATTTTCTCCCTTACTCAGCTCACTCCCTCCCTTTCACTCTGGCTCACTCTCTCTGGAAGCTCTCTGGACTCCTCCCTTAATAGAGAACAAATGACTGAAGAGGAAAGGGAATTGAAAATTTACTTGGAAGGAAGAGGGAACCATCGTATGTATAGGGTAATGATCAGAGTAATAGCTGGAGGCATTGGGAGAGGGGGAAATATGACTTTTGCATCCCTCCCACACATTTCTGTCAACTTCCCACGGGACGCGCTGCAGAAAAGGAGGAAGCTGGTTCTGCGTGGACAACCAGCAGGCTGGACCATGGCCTTCGGTTGGTCTAGCATGAACCGTCAGACAGCCCCCCAACGACCTGAGGCTGGAACGCGGCCAATCCCCCTGCTCGCGATGCCAATGCCATTTGTCGCCATCGATCCAATGCCACCTGCGTGACGCCCGTGTTCCCTTCGTCGCCACCAACCCGTCGCCGTCGGCAATTTGCCATCGCCAGCCATCGAAAACGACAGGTCGACATCCATGTCGAAATCCCAAAGCAGCACTGTGTCAGTCCCGCAAAACCAGACACCAGAAATCGCCCAGGCTAGAGCCCCCTCTCTCGTCGCTCATCGCTCACTAGCGCTCCACCCGTCACCTCTTGTCTCACCTGGACGTCTCCCCTGTCTCCCGTTCTCTTGCCTATTGCTCAGTTCGAGCACGAAACGCACAGGATGGCCTTTGGCCATTCTGTGTGTTTTATTTGCTGGATCGGTTCAGCATTTCTTTTCTCCCCGTAAATTTTCCCCTTTAAATCTCACTAAACCCTCCCTTAAATTTAAATTTATCAAATTAAATTAAATTTATTAAAATACCCCATTATTAATTGAATTTATCCAATTAATATACCCCGTTTATCATTTTTAACCCTATCCTATTTGTTGAGCCGAGCTATTTCGGACACCAAATCTCGTCCACACGTGGGGTCCGTATGTCGTCCGAAAGTGTCCTAAAATTGGACAGAGTCAATTTGGATGATACCCTAACTCGTCCGCAGCCATCCCACTTGTCAGAAACTGTCCAGATTTAGAACAGATTCGATACGGATGCCGGCTTTCTTGTCCGCATCGTCCGGACCCTCGACCGCAACACGACGTCCTAGTGTACTCAGGATGCCAAATCACGTCCTGAGTCTCATCCCAACTCTTCCTTGTGTGTGCAACGTCAGTGTGGACAATACATCACGTCCGCAATATTGTCCACATGTCATCCGAAACTTCATAATGTAGTGAAGTCAGGACGAGGCATCGCGTCCCCAAGTCGTCCCAAGCTCTCTGGATGACACTCCACACGTTTGTTGATGACATGACTTATCCACAGAGTCGTCCAAAACACTCTGGGCAACCTTTCTCTCCTTTTTCCCCACTTAACTCCTATCCCCTAACATTTCCCCCATAAATACATGTCATAAGATGACACGTATAGATACGCCATGTAATGTCCTCCAAACTCCAACACTTCGATTACATCGCGTATACGAGGGTAACGTTAGCGGATTTACCCCTAACTTAACGCTCTAGAACGTTCGTGGTAATACCCCGATGGTTATCCAACTTAAAATATCGGGGTGTTACAAAAATAGTAGCTAATTTATTGCTGGTATTCCAACACAAAGATTTTGTTTAATAGGTTTATATCCAATACTTAACACAATCTATTGACAGCTTAACTCGTCCAGTCATAGAATTAATATATAGAAATCCATCAGAAGCAGTTTAAACTTATAATCAACCATCTAAAACATTAGATTAACAATTCTTTTTATCACAAAACTTCCCCTAAAAATTTACTTTTCTTCCAACATCTTAATCCATACATCAAAGCACTTAATTGACTACACATCATAGCTCACGGCAAAACCCAAGCATGAAATCAACTACATTCAACAGAGTTAATAATCCAACATCATTTTCTAACTAATTGCTCGTCATAACAGAACACAATTAGTCCAAAAGAACCCACGACCAACCAACAGAGTACTTATCCCAACAGATAATATCTAACTACCAAGCATAACATTGAAGCTGGACATATAGAGACAATCCCCAGCATACAAATCCCAATAATCCAATAGACATGGCATATTTCCATCATTCATAATTAACAATTGACAAGCATAGTCAAAGCTTCAACAACAAAATCATCCAACCAAATTTCCACAACAGAGACTAAATCAAATAACGAAGAGGTCCATTACCTGCAGATTGCTCTCTCTCAATATTTGTAGCCTTCAGCTCCCACAAACACCCATTGACAAGAGCTCACTCCTCAACTCGAGAATGCCGAGAAGGAATTGTCTTCCATTTATTTCAATTCACCTGATAGCTTCATCAATACCCTTGCCACATATTTATTTCTCAGCTCAACTACTCTATTCACAACCTCATGAAGATGGCTGCCAATGTCGGCAGTGGACAACAGGCTGGAAAGGAGGGCTACGTGGAAGATTCTACACGGCGGGCAATGGTTTAACCCGAACCGCCAGACTGGGTTTGGTCACGCTCGGGTCGGAGCACCCAATTGCAGCCCGACTCGTCATCAGAAATCGACCTGCCATCATGAGAATGCCCCTACTGAACGCAAAACGCCACTGCCGATAGCTCCTTGCTAACATCTGATTGTCAGAAAATAGAAGAGGATGAGGATAGATTGGGCATACCTCAACTTGACGTTGGAAGTTGTCATCGGCAGAACTTCGATCCCAAGCCCTAGCCTGACACGAACGATGCTAGCAGACCACTGCGCGCTGGAGTTGTACCTTCATTGCGAAGAAGATTGCCCTCACCGTCGCGAACGCCACCCACAAGCTCCCGACTCTCTCTCGCGATCTCGATCTCTTCTCCCTCCTTTCTCTTCGCTTCTACAAATCATCACTTCAGAAACCAAAAAAAAACTATTTTCTCTGCTTCAATTAATGTCCATACCACACCGGCGGTTCACACATACTGAACCTGCATGAACCGGTTCTCCTTCTCTAATCGCCAATTTAAATATCCCTTAATCCAATCTGCCACTTAATATCCAAATAATAATTCTAACTAAATTCCCAATTAATCACTCTCTAATATTTTAATTTCAACAATCCAATAAATCTCATTTTATTCTTCTTCCAAATTAACTCTTAATTATCATTCGATAAATTTCCATAAATTATAATACTACGAATACGTCATTGGTAATACCCCGATAATTATCCTATTAATCCAAGTATTCCAAATTACTTTCCAACAATCCTTATTAAATTTCGATATAAAAAGTCAGGGTATTACATTTCTCCGTCCTTATATAAATTTCATCCTTGAAATTTGCTCAATGTAAACTCTCTCTTAACTCAACAATTTAATTACAATAATGCCGAAATGATACTTACATCCTTAATGCTTACAAACACCAATCCTTGATTCAAAATCTGATACAATTACATACATTACAAACACTACGCATCACAACATATGCTCAAATGACCTTACAAATAACCTTTTCACTTACATTTACAGAAATCAAAGTCACTTTACTACAACTTTTGATGGTTTTCTTCCTAACATTAGACAATTATTGACCAAATGTCCAATCTCGCCGCACTTAAAACATTGTCTGGTACTGACTTTATAATCCCCAAATTGCTTTTTCTGACAATTGTGCATAATCGAACATGTGAAACCTTAACCAATCTAGTATTTGACTCATTCGGCGCTTGCTTATCCTCCACATTCCAATCCTTATCGTCAAACGTCCTCTTAATTTTACCAGATGTGCCCACGTCATCCCATGCATGCAGCTATAATCTCTCAATAGAACCGTTCTATTTCGAGATTCGATCCTTAATTCCTTCAATGTCCAAAGCTCTTGATACCAGATCCGAGTTATCAACATCTTGAGTTCCTGAAATTACAACACCCTCGAGAATTTCTGTCTTAAATCCTTGAACAAAGTGGTATACCTTATGCTCATTACTATTCACCATGTGTGAGGCAAACCTTGATAACGCATCAAACTTGCACACATATTATGAAACTGATCCTTCTTATCATAACTGAGTGAACTCTACAAATTTCCTCGTCCTCGTTGAGCAATTGAAATACTTGTCATAAAAAATCTTCTTGAACTTTGTCCACATCGTTGCAGCCACGTCCTTAATTATGTTGACTGAGTCCCAACAAAATCTCACATCCTTAACCAACATAAACGCAACACATGTTACCGTTTCCTCTTCCTTTATCTTGGCGTATGCAAACATAACCTCCAAAGTCCTGATCCATTCTTCTGCACCATCAAAGTTCGTAGTATCTCCATCAAACTGAGGTGGTTGTAGCCGTTGCAATTTTTCCCAACTTACATCTTTCTGCTCATCCACTCATAGCTCCACAACTCGTTCATTCCCGCGCGCAATTATTTCCATAAGCTTCTCCAAATTTTGAGATTGTCATTCTAACTGATGAGATTGTCATTCCCCTAACGCCATCAATCGATTAATCATCTCATCTACAATGCTTGCATCTCTCTCTTGCCCAATCGTTTGTTCTCTACTAGCCATGATACCTTATGTTGCAAAATAAATTTTTAACTTAGGGAAATTAAATTTAGTATCTTACTTGCATCTATACACTTGGAACTATTCCTTAATGAATAAACTCTGACTTATTATTTCAACTTACTTGTCCTTCTTATACAATCAAACTGCTTGTCTAAAATTCTCTTTTATCAATGTTATGGTCTCAACATATTTGATTATGGTAACTTAGTTTATCCAATGATTCAGCATGAATATGGTACATGTTAAAATTTCTACTTTCCTTTTATTAGCAATTCCTATGTTCTTCATAATTCTTTAACATGGATTGGATTAGCAACTTTCATTAAACTATGCTTGTGAGTCGTAGCTATAATTACTTTGATATTTTTATGATTAATTTTTTCCATAAGTTTCTCTCGAGGTTGAATTGTGATTTTATTGGTCAATCGTTTGATGGTCTCCTTATAGTGGTAGAATTAATATTTACTCAAGGTTTTTTGTGCACTTGTCTTATTTATTAATGTCATACCTAATCCAAAACACTCTTAATGATGTTCCTCATTTTTGGATATTTCTTACTCACTAGTTTCTTTCCAAGGAAATTGATTTTTTTTTAAGGTGGGGCAATACTTATTTATTTCCTCAAAATTCAAATTTGTCTATGAACATTTATAACTTAGGTATTTAAGTAATTTCGTTCAATTTGTTTTCTTACTCTGTAGGGTGTTTATTTGGGATTTCTTTTTCCATAGTATAAAACCTTTAATGATTCAAATCAATATCTCTAAAATATTGGTATTATCATTTATAATATCTCTAAAATATTTAGTTCATTTACTTCTGTTTAATTAAATAATTATTCTTTCTACATTTGTTTGTATTACTAAAATCAAAATAAATATTTATGTACTTACAATTGATGAAGTATTTCCACGTCGAAGCTTGTGTTGGCAGACAGTCTACAGAACTGATCTTTTTTTACACAATTCACAGCAATATAAAAATCTTTGTTAAAACACATCAGAGAAATTTACAGAATCATCTTTGCTCTGATACCAACTATAACGACCCGATTTTTCTTTTCCTTAAAAATACGTTAAATTTAAAATACTTACAAAACCATAGCGGAAAACTTTTTTAAATAAAATCAGAGTTCTTTCCTGAAAACCGAATTGTTAAAAACTCTTTTCTTAACCTTGTTACTTAAATCGTTATAAACAATTAAAGACTTAATTATAAAATTTGTTTTCTCAATTTATAGCTGAAGACTTTATTTATAAAATCCTTTTTCTTTAAAACATAGCTGAAGCATAACAATTCTCTTTAAATAATCATTTTCTTTAAAAAAAACATAGTCGAAGCATAAATTGTTTATTATACGATTAATAAACAAACGAAAACTTAATTTTCTTTTTAGCTTCATTAGCCTAGCCAACCACAAGACTTGCTCTTGTCAATCCTTCTTCAGCTGCCCTTTGAATCTCTTTCGCCATTTTCTCTTGTATTTGTACCTACATAGCAAGTAGTAAACTATGAGCTTAAGGCTCAGTAAATGATAATACCTAATATGCTACATACACATGCTGTGCCATTTTAAACCGTATAAATTTTCTTTCTGTCATCTTTTATCTTTTCTTGCTTACATATTTCTTTTCTGTTTCTATTTCTGCTCCTGTTTCTGTATTTGTTTCGCTATTGGTGACAGTATGCGTTTCTGTATCTGTTCCCGTGTCTTTTTCCATATCTGTATCTGTATCCCTATTTGTATCCTTTTCCATTTCTAGAAACTCGTTTCTGTTTCTGTTTCCGTTTTTGTTTCTGTTCCCGTTTTCGTTTTTGTATCTATGCTCATATCATTTCCGTATTTGTTTCCGTATCTGTATCTATTTCTCTTTTTATGTTCTTTTCTTTTACTTATCTTTTCTTTTCTTTTGTCTTTTTCTCTTTGTGCCAGGCGTGACATATCGGACCAGAGAAACTTTATCTTTTCTTTATCTTTTGTTCTTGTACCTGGCGTGACATACCAGACTACAATAATCTTTATCTTTCATCTTTCTTAAATGTTCTTTATATTTTCTTTCTGTTTCTATTTCTCTTCTCAAAACTGTGTGAAAACCATTTTCGTAATATCTTGAAAATCGTGATGCATAATGCTCATGAATGCATACAACTTCTAACGTCTAAATAAGAAAGCTAATTAAACATCCAACATAGACATACTATAAAAACAGTAACCAACAAAACATGCTATTTAAAAATGTAAACAACGAAACTTGTGTTAATAACTGTAAACATCGAAACGTTCTATTAAATACTATAGACATACTCAATAATCTACTAATAAAGCTGTAAATAATAAAACGTGCTATTAAAAACTGTACAGAAAGAAACATATAGCTCCCATTCTTGTGATGTAGGGCCCGAAGACCAAGACACGTCCATATCACTTACCTCGATGCGTTGCGTTCTCACTTAATTGCTATATTTCTTCTTTTTAGTACTTTCACATTTAGAAATATTCATTCATTAATAAAATCAATTAATCTACTTGTTAGTCTTAACGTCTTTTCTCTTAAACTTAGCTTAATAATTAATCTCCACATCCATTACAAATTATTATCATGTATTTGCCCAATTAATGATTCAATTCTGAGCATATAACCAGGCTGTAACTTAACATGTTTTTTTCCAAATATCACACTTCTACACTTATCAACATCCAGTATATTCATCCTTCACAAAAGAATAAAAGCAGTAGGTAATTTATCGCTGGTATTCCAACACAGAGATTCCATTTAATAGGTTTATATCCAATACTTAACACCGTCCATTAAAAAATTTTGTTCGGTTGTTCATTCGTTCGTTCTTTACTCGTACATTGAGCGGAAGATTGGAGGACCCTTATGGGGTGGTATAGTCGACCGGGCTAACCATCTGGGTGCATACTAGCTCCCGTTCCCATTGAGGTAGGGGCTATGCCTAGCTGCCAGACTAGACTCGACTACCCACCAACCCCCAACTTCCCATTCATTCTATGATTCATCTTCTTTTACAATTTTTCCTCACTCAAAGCATATGAGTGCCACCCCAAGGGGCACTCCCTAGTTGTTTCTATTAACATGATGCATCATGACAACTAAACAGCGCATATATTGAAGGTAAATAACAATATTTAATGAAATAAGAATTCAATAATAAATGGTGGAATTTAAAGATACACAAAGAGAATGATTATAGCGCAACTATAAGAGAAATATATAAAACAATATCTAGAACATGCTATTAGACAACGATAATAAGTATAGTAGACATCATAAGGTTTGAATATCATGCTCGAGAGATAATTGGGATTTAACAATAGTTGCTTTGCATAAGAGTACGAGAGATGGTAATTTAGCTAACGAGGAGTGCAAGAGATAGTAAATTAGCTTAACTAACATGCTTGAAGATGAATAGTAAATTATCATGCTGAAATTGTAGTTTTTATGTCTACGAAGATTGATATGTAATTTACATGCTTGATACTAGAAAACATGCTGCAGATTAAAGGATAATAAACAACATTCTTGATAATAATGCTTTATAGGCATACGAATCAGTTTAACTATACACATTTACGGTAATTGATGGTGAATTTCATGCATTACAAGATAATGACAGTAGTGAATTTACATGCTCATGTGTTAGACAACAATATAACAACAGCAACAACAATATACTGCTTTGAGTTATTTTTCATTAGAGTTATCATGTATCAGTAAGAAAATTAACAGCAAGTTGTCATGCGTTAGAGTTATGTAACAGCAACAAAATTAACAGCAGAGAACTTCAATGTTAATCCAAACATCAGAGCACTTAATTGACTACACATCACATCGCAAGGTAATCGCAACAAGTACCTATACCTACACCTACACCACAAGTAAACTATAAGCCCAAAGGCTTAGTAAGGAAAAGGGTTTACTTTTAATTACTTTACTTTAATCCATTCGTTCGTTACTCGTACTTCATGCGGGAGATTGGAGGATTTTCTCCTGCAACGGTGTAGTGGATCAGATCTAACCTTTTACTTGCAACTAGAACTCCCGTATCGTACGAGGGAGGGACTTCACCTAGTTGCAGACTAGACCCACTACCCATCTGCCCCCAACCCCTTATTTCCTTCCTTTTCTTTAACATTTTATCTCACATATGCATGCTTGAGTACCACCACTAAGGTGGCACTCCTTACTGGTTTCTATTAACGTGATGCATGACCATACATTCTCAATCTAACATGATGCATGATACATTATAACGTACATTAACAGTAATTGAAATGCACACTGAAATAAAAAGTAACTGTAATTGAAATTGCGCACAGAAATGTATAATAAAAATTTTAAGCGCACATATCAAAGAACAATTGAAATATGGAATTGTAATAACAAAGCACATAAGGAAGTCAAATAACGAACGCACTCAATAAGGAAATACAAAAATTGAACACCCATATCAGAACAATGTACAATAAATTTAAACAAGGGAGCATGCTCGAACTAATGGATAATAATCGTAATAGAAATCGAAACATACTAGAATTTACATGCTAATTATCCTAGTTAGTTTCCAAGTCCATTTACAAGCTCCAAAAAGATAACATTTATTATTCTAGTTAGTTATCCTAGTTTCTTAGCATATTCAAGAATGATTTCCCTCATTATTCTAGTTAGTTGTCCTAAATAATTTACATGCTCGGAAGAGACTATCTTTGGTTATCCTTGTTAGTTTTCATGCTCAAAAAATAATTACGTTTATTATTCTAGTTAGGTGTTCCAATTGATTAACATACTCAGGTTTATAATTTAATATGAACACAAAGAATACAATGAGTACAAGAAGACAAACACAAAGAAACAATAATATCAAAAGGAAAGATAAACATCGTAATTGAAACTCTTAATTCATTCATACTTAGGTCCTTCATCTTTCAACTTTTCTTTAACAATTCTCTAATAAAGAAATGCAATTGCAATTAAAGGGAATACACAAAATATTTATGAAGATAAATTGACTACTGGATTAATTAAGCTCGGTTTGATTAATATTAATTTATTAATTAACATGCTATCCTAGTTAATTAATTAATCATGCAATTCGAACATGCTAATTACTTATTAATTATATGTCACGCCCTAGATACTAACACACTACTAATTAATTTATCATGCCAAGTAAACAGGCTAGCAAGTTAAACATACTAAATTACATGCTACAAATTACACATGCAGTTAATTTGATTATCTTAGTTAGTTAACATTCCCAGTGATATGATTAACAACTGAACTAGACAACTAGTTAAACATGCTTGGATTAGTTAAACTAGTTACTTGAACATGCTCAAGGATTGGTAATTTAATGATTAGTTAAGTTAAACTAACCTACTTAAGTCTAGTTAATTATTCGAGTTAAGTTAAATAACATGCTTATATTATTCTAAGTTAAGTTAAACAACATGCTTCCATTATTCTAATAAATCAAATACTCAAGTGATGTACAATTAAGTTATCTACCATTATTATCTAAATTAATTAACATGCTTGAGTATAGTTAACAATTCTATTTGGTTAAGTTAAATAGTCAAGTTAGTTAACATGCTTAATTAATTGACACGCATCCAGATTATGAACACTAAACATGCTCACGAACTTAGTTCCATGTCACAAGTGTTGATACAAGTTTAGAGTAGGAGTTAATAATTAAGGAAGCAGAACGATATACATATTGCGAATGAGGAAAGTTAACAATTTGTTTAATGACTATGATTATCACAAGGAGATTTAACTACACCATGATCGAACCCATGGTAGAACAATACAAACAACATAAATGAAGAAATTATAACACTTAGAATTTACACTAACCAACAATTAAAATAAACAGTAAGCATTCCTCCTTTCACACTTTAACCATTTATCTCCTTTAAACATTAGCATTCATCTTTAACAAGGCAGAGTATTTGAATAGCATATCAACCAATAAAACAAAATTAATCAATAAAGGAAACCCTGGAGCTATCAAGATCTACAGAGCACTAACGGATCTACACTATCAATCAACAAGGAAATAACAACAGAATAATATCCAAGGAATTTTAGCAGCAGGTCAACCAAGGAAATGATAGCAGTAGATCAACCAAGGAACTATCCACTAACAATATCAACTAACAGTTGACAATTGCAACGACGATAAGGAAGTCACAGAGCATCAATAAGGAAATCACAACAGAGTATCATCCAAGTAAACTAACACTACTCACGCACTCTACTTGTGGTGTAGGGCCTCTACTGGCCGAAGACACCCCTATTTCCTTACCTAAGTGAAGAAAACTAACACTCGAGGTCAGCACTTCACAACCCATAGCAGCTCACGGACGGCACTCCTGTTCACAGCAGCTCACGAACAGCACTCTAGTTCACACTCCTCAGCTTTCACCTCACTTCACTCACGTTTCACCCTTCCCTCACCATAGCTAACCCAAAATTTCTCACTTGTCACACACTCACTCACAAGAAGCTCACACGCAAAAGCCCTTACACGAGGACGTCACTCACACAAGAAGGAAGCTCTCACTGGAAACTCTCTCGCTCTCTAGAACTCTCGCGAAGGCTCTCCCTTGCAGAAGGGGAAAACTTGACTAAGAATGAATGGAAGAAAGGGAAGGATGGCTTTGATACCTAAAGGAGGAGGCTGATTGGACACCTAAGGGAGGTAGAGAGTAGTCAATCTGGGCTGGGAAAGGTCGGCGCCTACGTGGAGGTGGGGGAGAGTCATTCCTTGTCTCCAATTAATGGCTAAACGACAAGTTTTCATCATTTTATCTCTAATTTTATTCGTAGATCAGGGACATTTTGAACTAGTGCGGACGCACTGGTCTCGTCCGCATTCATCTGCATGAGTAAAATCCCTAAGGCAGAAATCGTGTCTTCGGACGAGAAATGGCGTTCGCGCCCATTCCGTACCATCCAAAGGCGACATTCAAACGCAAAATGGCATCCTCATGAAGCGTCCGAATGTGTCCAGAAATCAGACATACTCAAATCGTAGTCAAGCCAACCATGTCTGCATTCGTCCAAACTCGTCTGAGACTGTCCAGGAATTGGACAAATTCAAAGAGCATGAAGCCACACGTGTCCGTATACATCTGGACTCGTCCGAAGGTCTGCAACACAATGAAGTCAGGAGGCAAAAGTGCGTTCTGAGTTGTCCCAAGGCTAAGGGTGACGTGCAATGCACTTGCGGACGACACATCTCGTCCGCATGCGTTCGAAAGTCGACTTCCAAACACAGCAGTACGCAAATTCCCATCCTTGTGTGCCCCAAGCGTTAGGGATGCCACGCAAAGCACTTGTAGATGATATAACTCGTTTGCATGCCGTCCGCAGGCGCCCAAAAAATGCTCAGAACAACCTTTCCTTCCTTTTTTCCCACTTAAAATTTATCTCCTAATATTTTCCCCATAAATACATGTATAAATACGCAACATAATGTCCTAGTTACCCCAACACATGATTACATCACGTATGTAATACACTAATATAAACATAGCAGAAATACCACTAGACTTAACGCTCTGAACACGTCTTTGGTAATACACTGATATAAAAAGTCGGGGTGTTACATATTCATGTTACTATGTTTGGTTATTGTTTTTACTGAAGAAAATAGTTTGGTCTTTTGTTTGGGTATATGTTGAGAGATAGAATAGTTGTTTATAAGTTGAAGTAGTTCTCTTTGTAATTTTGTTGCCAATTAGAATCTATTGAGCATTAGTAGACGTAGGAGACTTATGAACAAAAGAAAAAAAAACTAGGTATGTATTGGTTAAGTATGGAATTTTGAGGATATGCTACTTGGTTAACCTGTTGACTGTGTACTGTGATATTTAAGAATCAATGTTTTGATTGTTGGGGCTATTTTATATTTTTTCAAACCGTGAGTTGGATAATCTGTTAAGTAGGAGATGGGAAATGATCTATAGGGTTGACTATTTATAATAAGGATATCACCAAGGATTTGTTTTACTATCGGTTCAAATATTGATCATTGTTGATGACCAATAGTTTAGTATGTCACTATTTGGTGTTGTTTAAAGATAAAGGTTAAGCTTAGATACGGTATAGGATCTTCCGATCATTTTTCAAGATTTATCTATAAATTCTCGTGTTTGGCATGTTGTAGCTCTAACGAGTTCGACGACTTCAAGCTGGTGCCCAAGGTTACTGCTCCTTCGGATAAAAGGAGAGATCGTCGTTGAGGTAGGATTTTTATACCTTCTTGCTTTGCATTCCCATACCATCATTTAAAAAAAAAAGAAAACTAACATTTCGTGGGTTACCACATATGCATAACAACCGACGGGGACTGTTCGACAAGGCGTCTGATTTTATAATATCTATGTACACGAGTTTTACACATTTAAATTTCATGCATAGTTTTTATGGTATGTGATATCTATTTTGGGGGCGATGAATCCTCTTGATACTCGGGACAATCTCGATATCAGAGTATCACAAGGCTATTCCCAGTAGGTCTCCTGCTGCGTGGAGATGTTTTGTTTGCACGCTGTGTGAAAGATGGTATTAGGAAGGATGCATCCTTGGGGTTCGAACCCCTAAATCTGATCAGGGTGTATTTGACTTTATTTTGTCGGTGCTGAGCTTTGGCTCGTCGATAAACGTGGGATTTAATTTATCGGCGCTGAGTTTTGGCTCGTCGGTAAACTCAATAGGTGATTTGAGTTGTGTTGGCGATGAGCTTTGGCTCGTCGATAGGACTAGCGTTTATCTCAATACGAGTTTTTTGGCGCTCAGCTAGGGCTCATTAGCAAACTCGTGATTTGATTTAAGTTTGTCGGCGCTGAGCTTTGGCTCATCTGCAAACTTGAGATTGAGTTTATCGACATTGAGCTTTGGCTCGTCGGTAAACTCAAGAGGGGATTCGAGTTGTGTCGGCACTGAGCTTTGGCTTGTCGGCAATACTAAGGTTTATCTCGATGCAAGTGTGTTGGTGCTGAGCTATGGCTCATTAGCAAAGTCAAGACATGATTTGAGTTGTGTCGACGCTGAGCTTTAGCTCATAGGTAGGACTTGGGTGACGATACGGGTTGGGTCGGCGCTGAGCTTTGCCTCGTAGGCAAACTCGGGATGACGAGCCAGTTCTACAGACTACCATTGCTTTATTTTGTACTATTGACTAGAGGAGTCCAAGAGTGACCTCCTCTTTCACTGGTGATGATTTTCAGTGTAAAATCAACGAGAGTAATTTTGAGTATAGTTGTCTATGATAACTTGTCGAGGCCCTTTAAGGCTGGTTTTCCATAAAAGGGATGTAAATTATTTTGAAAATTTTTTGATGAAAATGCATAGCCCCTAAAAAGAATCAAAATTTTGATAAAAAAAAGGTAAAACAAGTTTTCTCACGCGTTTGGTTGTGAGTATAAATTTCCTACTGAGTTTGTTACTCACCCCTTAGACTATATTTTTCCTAGGTAGAGATAGGAAACCTAGAGCGTGGACACATTGGACTCGTGGAGTTTCAGCTTTGGATTGCAGCTAACTTGTTTTGGTTCATTTGGTTTAGTTATATTTCCCGCTTGTGAGAACTATTGCTTTATGTAATATTCTATGACTTAGAATTGTGGATGTATGGACACAGATGCATAGTTTGTTTTGGATTTAATTTATATTTTAACAATTTAACTATTGCAATCACTACTTGGACCATGACCCATCACATGTGGGTTGCGGCTGAAGGAAAAAATAAATTATTACAAGTCTTCTGCTAATTTTAACAAGCCATGGGCTGGGTGATCGGGTTCTCTTCGAGGACCGAGTCGTTTAGCCAGGGGTTTTTGCCCGGCTCGTCTCCGGGTCGTGATCTGTATAAGCTATAATTTTATCTTACTACATTAGAATGCAAACAAAGTCAACTTCTGATGCATCCGAATAAACTACATAAGGCAAACTTATATTAGGTACTGCCAAAACTGGAATAGTAGTTAGTCTTTGTTTGCGTGAATCAAAAGCTGCCTGACACTTTTCATTTCAAATAAATTTCACATCCTTATTGATCAACTGTGTTAACGACATAACAACAAAAGAAAAATTCTATACAAATCGATGATATTAACCAGCCAGACCCAAGAATCTACGCACAACAATGTTTTTGGGTGGCTTCCAATCTAACACGACATCAACCTTAGCTAGATCAACAAAAATGTCATTATGAGAATCAACGTGGCCAAGAAATTTCATTTTAGTCATCCGAAAGTGCCATTTTTCACGCTTTGCATATAACTGATGCTTCCTCAATGTCTGCAGAATAATCCATAGATGCTTCATATGCTCACATAAAGTCTTAGAATAAATTAGGATATCATATATGAAGACCACAACAAACTGGTTAAAATAAAGTGGAGAGAGTTGGTTCATAAAATCTATGAAAGCAGCTAGTGCATTGGTTAATCCGAACATAAACACTATAAATTCAAAGTGTAACGACTCAACTTTTTGTAACCCATTTTAAAATAAGTTAAATTTAAAAAATTTTCATTTATAAACAGTGGAAAACCTTTTGGTAGAAATATAATAAGAGTGCCCTTCAAAAGTTGGACCGTTAAAACTCTTTTCGTTCTATCCGCTATGAAAATCGTTATAAAATCTTTTACCAAAATACAGCGGAAGTCACATCAAGAAACATAGCGGGATTATCAAAATGTAATAGAAGTGTAAATAATTTGTTTAAGGAAGAAATAGTAAACAAAGCATTACACGTTAACTACAAGCCATTTTATCTTTCATATCCCTTAGCCTGACCAACCACAAGTTCGCCTGGGCAAATGCTTCAACATCTGCTTCATCATCTACACATCATTATCATGTACGTGTACCTACACCACAAGTAAGGACATGAGCCTGAAGGCCCAGTAAGAAAAAGGGTTATGCAGTATGATATGCCTCTCTTTAGTTCTTTTGGAATGGGGCCACCCAAACCAATCTTTTCATTACATTTGTTGGTTCTTCGGTTCTTTACTCGTACATCGAGCTAGAGATTGGAGGATCCATATGGGATGGTATAGTTGATCGAACTAACCTCCTGTGGGCAACTAGGTTCCCCTTCCCGACAAGGTAGGGGCTTCGCCTAGCTGCCAGACTAGATCTAACTACCCATCCACCCCCTAACTCCCTTTTATTCTTTTTCTTTCATTTTCTTAATGTTTTTCCCTCACATAATGCATGTGAGTACCACCACCAATGTGGCACTCTCTATTGGTTTCTATTAGCTTGATGCACGATGATACATTTTCCAAATAACATAATGCATGATGCAGTATAATGTAAGAATTGAATTGCGCATATGAAAGAAGATAAATGACAATAATTGAATAACGCATATAATGGAAGTAATTAACCACAATTGAATAACGCATATAAGGGAAAGTAATAACAATTAAACACGCAATAATTCAACGACAGAATTTAAAAGTAGAGCATATAAAGGGAACAATTATATGAATGATTAACCGCAAGGGACATGCTTGAACATATAGATTACACTAGCAAAGAACAATGATCAGGACATGCTATTTAACTAAAGTCATAAGTTAAATTATAACTAAATATTCATACGAATAAACATGCTTCACAACTGCGAGAGTACAACGAAATTAAGTAGACATGGTCAACAACATAAAGCAAGTATAAGGAAGTAGAACTAAAGCCAACGTGCTTTTGAAAGTAAATCCTGATTTAACGATGTTATTCTAACTAGAGTTAAATCACTTAGTTCCAATTATTATGAAAGTAAAGCATTCACGTTAATTAAACATGCTCAAGTGATTAATTAAAATTAGTATTTTAGTTAATTAAGCATGCTTAGGATTCTAGTTAATTGAACATGCTCGGGTTAATTAAACGTGCTCAAATTACATTATTATACTAGTTAATTAGCATGTTAGGGAAGTAATTACAATTAATAGTTATCCTAGTTAATTAACATACTTAATAAAGATTACAATTATTATTCTAGGTAGTTATCCTAGTTAATTAACATGCCCAAGAAAGAAACACGCTCGGATTAGTTCAACATTGTTATAGTTACTATTCTAGTTAATTAGTTACTTAAGCATGCTCAAGGAAGTAATTATAGTGAACATTCTAGTAATATTCTAGTTAATTATATGCTCAGGTTAAAGTAATTGTTACAATGTTATTTTAGTTGATTAGACATGCTTAGTATTAATCAAATATTACAGCAAGTAAAACAATAACAAGAATTTACATAATAGAATTATCTTCAATGAAATTCATAGCTCATAGCTAGTTCCTACTTCACATAACATAGGGGCCTTCATTCATCATTCTTTACAACTACAGAGTTTAACATCAGAATTATCATTCAAGCAGTAACCATTCATACCCTAAAATTGAAGTAAGGGAATTTATAGAATTGCAGTAAAGGAAATTGCAGGAAACTAACAACAACTATCAACAAAGGAAATAACAACAGTATATCAACCAAGGAAATCGACACTACTCACGCACATTACTTGTGGGTAGGGCCACCACTAGCCAAGACACAACCAAATCTATACGTCAAAACTTTATCGTGCAATGGCACCGAACGTTATCTTTCTTCCATCTCATTACCTTCATAAATCCAAAACATCATATCATTACTAATCACCAATTATTAATCACATTTCTATAATTCATTATCTTCAGCAACATTAACATCATTAGTTCAAACCTAATTGCCTAACGTTTTCCATCGACTTATTTTCATCAATACTATACCCAATAAAAGAGTAACCTTCATTTACATAACTTTAAACTCACACTTCTCTTCATAGCAGAAGTTAAATAATACCTCATGATCACCAAACTTCAACAAAAGTCCCAATATAGAGTAAACTACAAGGATCTATAATTATTGATTTCAAAACAACCAACAACAGAGCAATAACTCACTTTCCAGCTTATAAATCAAACCATTAGAGACTCATTTTCTAGAAGTCGTAGCCAATTAGCAATAACAGAAATAGTTTCTCACAACAATGATCCAAACCGAGAATAATCTAGGTATATCAACCTATTCTAACCAGTAATTTATTCACAAAACCAATAGGAAGAAACCCAAAAGAGACATGCTTCCAAAAACATATCATAATTGTAACATTATTTATTCACTAACAAACAGGAATGTCCAAAAAAATCCAGAACAGAGAAGAAATCATACTCACCAGCAGACAGGGAAGCACTTAGCTCAACCAACCTGAAGGAATCGACGAGACCCGAGAGTTCTTCCCTCCAGCTTCACCATTCTTCTTCTCTATCTTTCCCAATTTCCTTCTCCAGCGAGCATTTCCCCTCCATCGTAGCTCACCCACGAGCTCATCTCACTGCTAGCCACTCCTAACTCCTCTGCCTTTCAATTACACTAGAGAGGCATTCCATGCCTCTAGCCATACCCTGATATCAGCACCATACCACGCACGTCCCACTGTCAGTTTCTTCAGAGCAGGATAGACCGGTTTGGGTTGAACTGCAAACTGGACCCCCAAGCCTTTAGTTGTTCTGTCCAGACCGTCGCCCCCTTGCCATCCGGCCCAAGGTTGGAATCCCAGCCCCTTCCAGACGCCAAATCTCATCTGCCGATCACCGTCCTTGCCGTCGTCATTCCATCGACGCTAGCATCACCAATCACTCGATGCCGCATTGAAGACCTGAAACTCCGCACCCAATCAACCGGCGAAGCCACCTCTTGAGCCTGCCATCTTCGCCATTCGCCAGAGGACACGCACCCAAGCATGAGCTCACCGTCGCCGTCCCTTGCCCGAACGACCTCCTGCGCTCGGTCACTCTCCTCTTCTTCGTCGTCTAACTCCCTTCTCTTCTGTTCGCAAAATGGCCGAAGGCCAAAGAAAATCCCTCATTTTTCTTCTTTATCTCTAGAACCGAATCAACCAACGTTAACTGATTCAGCCATCCATTTCTCTCCCTTAATCTTCTTTAATCCAATAATTTAATTTATTTAATCCCTCCCTATTATTTTTCTCACATTTTAATTTAATTTATTAAATTACCATTTATTTTAATTCCTCAACTGAGCCATTATATTTTTGGACCGAGCCGAACCAACCCAGTTCGATCAATATTTCTCCCTTTGATAAATTCTTATTTTCATCTGATAAATTTACATAAATTATAATTTAACAAATACGTCATTTGTAATACCCCAAAAACTATTCAATTAATCCAAATACTCTTAATTACTTTTCAATTATCCTTATTAAATTCCAATATAAAAGACGGGATATTACACAAAATGTTCATATCGAGTATGAAAAGAAGTCTTCGAAATATTTTCCTCACATATCTTCAGTTGATGATAACCAGATTTTAAATCAATTTTTGAGAAGTACATAAATCCTCCAAGCTGATCAAATAAAACAGCAATCCTCGGCAATGAATATTTATTCTTAACTATCACATGTTTTAGTTTTTAATAATCAATACATATGTGAAGCAAACCATTATGCATCTTTACAAACAAAACTAATGCATCTCACGATAAAATACTATACTAAATAAACCCTTTTTGCAACAAATCATTCAACTTGGTTCTCAATTCTTTTAATTCAGCAACAACCATGTGGTACAGAGCAATAAAAAATTGAGTAGTGTTAGGCATCAAATCAATACAAAACTCAATCTCACAGTCGGTTGGCAACCTGGCAGATCCTCAGGAAAAACATCAGGGTAATCACAAATCACTAATAAATCAGAATCGTGTCTGACCGTAACAAGGTCACTGCTAATAGCAAAAATACTCCTGTAAGCCTCCAATCTCCTTCAACCACTCAAAAGTCTAGCAGAATAAGATCTATAGGAAACATATAGTAATTACATAGATGCACTAGGATCCTTTCATCTTCCAATGCAATGGTAATATTTTTTCAATAACAGTCGATCTTATCTTTGTACAAGTTAAACAATCCATACCTAGCATTACCTCAAACTGATCCATAAGTATAACTATTAGATAAATCAATAATTTATATCTGCCTAATATAAGGGCAGTAGATTGAAGAATGAGACATATTTCATATCTCTTATTCAAGAGAAAACTCAAAATTAGGGAATCTTTTAATTTCTCTACAATCACACTTTCCTGCTCTAAATCATGATAATCACTTATCATATTTTGGTGATGATCAGCGTTGAATTAGTTGTTTTCGAACATTGCCTCAAATTTAGTCCCTAGCATCATAACTACCGGTTAATGCAACTTAAGAGACTTCTATCATACTTCAGTCATCTTCTCGAAATAGAAGGTTGCAAACCCAACTAAATACTTCGATGGAATTCCAAAAGCGATCAAATTCCTTTTGCATCACCCATAACCAATTTTCAACACTCATTGGGTAAGCTCTGCCCACAAACACTAGACTTTAAATGTTTTATAATTTCATCATAAGTAATTTCAATACAAGCCACTTTTAGAAAATGCTCCATTGAAGTCATCATTCCACTTAAACAACTCTAATCTTTGGTCCAAAATTTCCAATCGCCTATGAAGAAACTTACACTAATGCCGAATTGTACTATTCAAAGACTAATTAGAAGTCTTTACGAACAGTTTTTGAATCAAAGTCTTCAAACGCAAGGTTCTAATTTACACTAAAAGATTCAAAATATGAAAGAGTAAACATTTGATTTTTGAGGCTTTAGATTTCTTTCTATGATAGGTTTCCTAAGTTCCAACTTGACAGGCCCACACACATAACCTAGAAGAGTTCGTAAACTCATATATTTAGAAATATTGCACCTAATCATTTACAAAGTGTACTCTTTATCACCTCTAATTAAATTCGGACCACTCCAAATTTCGATTAGAGAAATGAGGTTATCTACCAGCGGACAACCTCAAGGTGTCTTTCTAGCAACACCTTAACGCAAATTAATTTTGTACTTTGTTCCTAGGCATGGTATTTCTAAATCCTTATATATTACTATACTATCTATTTTATTGATATCACTTTTCAAGATGGAACCTGGCCCTGATACCAAAAATTATGTTATGGGAACCCAAGACAGAATGGAGAAGGACCCGGCCCGAAGAACCGAATTGCCCTACCCTTTTTCTCTTAAATTTTATTAATTGACAGCGAAAGACTTAAAATATTAATTATAAGTCAGAACCCAAAAAACATGCATTTAACAGGCCCAAGAGTGATATCCAATAGCATAGTAATATTATCCAAAATGAAATAACTGTGTAGAAATTAAAAATAGGATTATAGTTATCCAAAATAAAGAATACTTCACAATATGGTCCTCAACGATATATTATTACAGTGCAAAAATAAGATAAAATAAAATCTTCGTCAGATCTAAATCTTAACTAAGCAACTAGAGTTCTGGCTGATAAAATTCTGAAATGTGTCATTGGGGTGAGTTGACTAAACTCAATAGGGATTATGTTTATTAATTTTAATTAAAATAATGTTTTAGGATACATGAATTTAAAAATCACGTTTTATAAATTTCTTTCAGAAAAATGTGTACAAAAGGACATGTGTTTGAAACCACTCACTAATATGTGGTACGTAATTAAAATAAGTCATTGTTGTACTAAATAAAAATTACAGTAAAAATGGAGCCACTCACGGACTCTAGGCACACTATGCCATAAGCATATAAGATAATGAAGGCGATGCTCGGCAATCATAAAAGCCAAATAAATACCCTAATCAGGTTTAAGGATTCGAAATACAAGGACACGGCACATACAGCTGTCTTATTACTCATTTGAACAACAAACAAATACATTCAACAAGGTAGAATCTGTGAAAATAAAAACAGACCCCAAACCAAGTCGATCGAACTTGGTTCGCATGACCAAGTTGATCCAGATATATTTAAATGCATAGTTAATTGAAACATATATAATGAAAATGAAGTATAATATAAAAATCTGACGGTCATAAAATGGACGCATCGTTTTAATGTGAGACAAGTCTCATAATATTTACTTTGTAAAAATTATGCAATGAAGTGCATAAAATAAATCCTTACGACCCAGGAATTTTTAAATAGCTTTGGTACCTATCCAAAAACTAAGATGTTAATTTTTTTGGGTTAAATTTTTATACCTTAAAAACCCAAATTTTTCTTTAAATAAATCCATAATTTTTATTGAGTAAAAATCTTTGAATTTGACCAGCAAAACAAGTCCAAAAGTAGAATTGATATGCGGCCCACAGGTTTGGTCTAATAGTCTGCTGACCCAAACTAAGACCCAAAATGGAAATGGGCTTATATCCATACTTCACTGGTCTGGTCCAAAATTTTCAAAACAGACCAAGCCCAATCAAGTTCTACTACCTCCAGGCCACGCAACGGCTCAGGACTGTGGCCCATGTTCATGGACGTTGTCGTCCGTCATGGACAGTAGCACCCTCAACGCGAACAGCCCTCCAACCAGTCGTCCAATCAACTGGCATCTAAGAATTAACAAACAGCGACTCAGATCTTGTTGAGTTGGATCAAGGTGTTCCGACGAGAACGATGTCCAAATTCCTTAGGGCAGATCTTAAATCAAAACAGGATTCCAATTTACAGAGTTAAAGACAGAAAAATCCAACTTTTACCAACAATTTTCCGATTCAATGATAGGGACTAACCCAAATCAACATCCAAGTTCCAACCGATTTGAATATCCAAAATCCAATAACTAAACTAAATTACCAATCTGGATTTTTATTTTTACCTTCAGTGCTCCCTGGCTTTTCCAATTGTAAGAGTTCCAATTATGATTGAGAATCTAATTCCTTTTTCTTCTTCGAATTCGCATGAATTCCTTCCAACAGATAGACGAATCAGAATCAACCCTCAATAAAAATTTAGAATTTACAGGGTGGGAGAATCGGCTTACCGCAACAAAGTCTGATTTCCAGAAGCTTCAAACAACTTCGCAGATTGCTGGTAACGATTCATATGCGGAAAGGAATTTTGCAGAGAAAGGAAAATGAAAGAAAAACAGAAGGCAAACAACATCGACAGGTAAGAATCAGTAGAGGGAGATAAAGAGTGAAGAAGAGAGGGAGGGGAGAGCTTTTGGTATGATTGAAAAAGCAAGAAAAGGAAGGCTTTCCTTCCTCGTCAGTAGGATCGGGGAGCGCCTGTAAATTATTTATTTTATTACTATTATTATTATTTAAAAAAAAAGACAAATATTGTTGAGAAAATAAAAGGTTTCCTATTAAACTTTATTTGTGGCATTTAGTTGGTATTAACGTGTGACTATTGGTTTTTTGTAACCAGTTAAGGTTAATGTGGATAACCGGTAGTGACTTTTGAGTTATAGGGAATTATGAGCGTTAATAAAGAGTTTTCTTTGTTTTAGAAGTTATAGGCATTTGATGCTATTTATGGTTTTTTTTTTAACTATTAGTATTCTACGTTGTTTTTGTAAGCCTATATAAAGGCATGTTTAGTTAAATGAAAAAGCATCACTTCCTCTATATTCATCCTTCACGTGTTTTTTTTTTTCTAACAAAGTGGTATCAGAGCGTGCGAAAAAAAAAACGAGAGAAATATGACTAGTGGTGGATGAATGGGTCCGCTTCAAATATCGATGCTTACCAAGCTCAACTACAACAATTGGAGCATCAAAATGAAGGCGTTACTAGGAGCCCAAGATGTGTGGGAGATCGTGGAGACCGGTTTCCAAGAGGCGGAAGAGAAAGCCGATCAACCGCAAAGAAACACGTTAAAAGAGATTAGAAAGAAAGACAAAAAGGCCCTTTATGTCTTGTGCCAATCGGTGGACGAAGACACGTTCGTGACCATCGCCAATGCCGAGTCATCAAAGGCAGTGTGGGACAAGATCCAATCAACTCATAGAGGAGCCGATCGTGTGAAAAAGGTACGGTTACAAACTTACGTTGTGAGTTTGAATCGTTACAGATGAAGGAAACGGAGGGGATAGTGGAATATCATACAAAAGTAATGACCGTTGTCAACTAATTGAGATGAAACGCTGAAGAAATCGCTGATGTTCGTGTCATGGAGAAGGTTCTACGAAGCCTAAACACTAAGTTTGAGATTGTCGCCACGAAAATCGAGGAGACGAAGGATCTCGAGGACATGACAATTGAACAATTTATAGGCTCGTTGCAAGCCTATGAAGATAAAAAGAAAAGGAAAATGAAACAAACAGAGACTGTTGAACAACTTCTCCAACTCAAACTCAAGAAGGAGAATGGTCGTGGACGTGGAAGAGGTCGTGGTGGTCAAGGTCGTGGTGGAAGAGGTGAAACAAACACCGACATTTCTCAAAACTCGTGTGAATCTTCAAGAGGAAGAGGAGGCCGAGGTCGTGGTGGAAGGTCCAGGAGAGATAAATCTCAGGTAAAATGTTATAATTGTAGCAAATATGGACATTATGCGAATGAGTGTTACTCACCCCAAACAGAGCCCATCGACCGTAAGCATTAGGACCGGTCGACAGCCGGCACATCCAACGCCCATCAAGGGCAATCCAATTATGCTGAGGCAAACGGGACCTTATTCATGGCTTCAAAGGGAGAAGAAGAGAGTCGATATAGCATGTGGTATCTTGACACCAGAGCCTCAAATCACATGTGTGGGAACCGCGAGATGTTTGCGGAGTTGAACGAGATGACGAAAGGTAACATTGCCTTTGGAGACAATTCTCTAGCTACCATAAAAAGGAACAGGTAAAATTCTCATTCGGTTAAATAATGGAGAACATCAATATATCACAAGTGTTTATTACATTCCCAATGTAAAAAATAATATATTGAGTGTAGGACAATTGTTAGAGAAAGGATTTGAAGTTCAAATGAAAAACAATTGTTTGTATATGAGAGATAGTCATGAGAGACTTATTGCTAAAGTCCCCATGACCAAAAATCGAATGTTTCCTTTGAATGTATGTAATGATGTTGCAAAGTGCTTGAAGATGTGTTACGAGGATCCCTCTTGGCTATGGCATCTACGGTTAGAACATCTCACTTTTGGGAGCCTAGAAGACTTGTCAAGAAGGAGATGGTGCGGGTTCTACCGCACATACACAAGCCGAACCAAGTGTGTGAAGGGTTTCTACTCTAAAAACATCATCGAAGTAGTTTTCCGAAGGAGTCTGTGACAAGAGCCAAGAAGCCTCTAGAACTCATCCATGCCGATGTGTGTAGAGCAATTAATCCAGAATCTCATGGTAAAAGCAAATACTTCATTCTCTTTATTGATGATTTTTCAAGAAAAACATGGGTGTATTTTTTGAAAAAAAATTGGAAGTATTTGAAATCTTCAAGAAATTCAAGGCGCGTGTGGAGAATGAAAGTGGCTTTACCATCAAGGCCATGAGAACCGACCGAGGTGTTGAATTCACATCAAATGAGTTCAACCAATTTTTGTGATGAAAAAGGCATCCGACGTCTATTAACGGTGCCAAGGACACCTCAACAAAATGGCGTGGCGGAGAGGAAGAATCAGACAATCTTGAACATGGCAAGAAGCATGCTAAAGACAAAGAAGATACCAAGGGAATTTTGGGTGGAGGCCGTAGCTTGTGCGGTCTATTTGACAAATCGAGCACCAACCAAAATTGTGGTTGACCAGACGCCTCAAGAAGAATGGAACGGAATAAAACTCGGAATCGGTCACTTCAAGGTGTTTGGGAGTATTGCATATGCTCATGTGTCAGAAGAAAAAAGGACCAAGCTCGACGATCGAAGTGAGAAACTCATCTTCATCGGCTATGACACAAGTTCAAAGGGTTATCGCCTCTACAATCCTTTGAATGGGAAGGTAATTATTAGTCGTGATGTTGTTTTTGATGAGAAAGACTCTTGGGATTGGAATATACAGGAGGAGGAGTATGATTTCCTTCTATACTTTGAAGAGGAATATACAGGAGGAGGAGTATGATTTCCTTCTATACTTTGAAGAGGATGAAGAAAACGAGCCAATCAAGGATGAAATGAGTGAAGTTTTGCCCACTCCAGCATCACTCCAGTCGACCAATTGGTCATCATTTGAAGGCTCAGTGTCAAGCAATGCATCGTCCAGCGGAATAGAGACATTTTCCAGCGATTCGGAGAATGAAATTGGCCCAAGAGATACCTGAAGTCTACAAGAACTTTATGAGGTAAATGAAAATCAAAATGACAAAATTCTCTATTGTCTTTTTGGTGATTGTGAGCCCATTAGTTTCCAAGAAGCCATTGGAAACAAAAAATAGAAGGATGCAATGGATGAAGAAATTCGAGTGATAGAGAAAAACGACACATGGGAGTTGACCAAACTTCCAAAAGGGCACAAACCAATCGGAGTAAAGTGGATATACAAGACAAAGAGAATGGCCAATGGTGATGTTGAGAGGCACAAGGCAAGACTAGTGGTGAAAGGGTATAGTCAACGAAATGGCATCGACTATGATGAGGTATTTGCCCCCGTTGTTCGCCTGAAACTATTCGTTCGATTATTGCTTTGGCAGCCCATAATCATTGGAAGATACATCAAATGGATGTCAAATAAGCATTCGTGAATGGAATTCTTGAATAGGAGGTCTATGTGGAGCAACTGTTTGGTTATGAAGTCAAAGGTGAAGAGGACAAAGTGCTTCGATGGAAGAAAGCTCTTTATGGCTTATAGCAAGCACCGAGAGCATGGAATTCAAAGATTGACAAATACATTCAAGAAAAGAAGTATATGAAGTGTCCTTATGAGCATGCCCTCTACATCAAAATCCAAGGTGAAAGTATACTAATCATTTGTTTATACGTTGATGATTTAGTATTTACCGGAAACAATCCTAGCATGTTTGACAAGTTCAAAAGGGAGATGGCAAAGGAGTTTGAAATGACGGACATTGGTCTCATGAGTTACTATCTTGGGATCAAAGTCAAACAAGGTGAAAATGGGATTTTTATATCCCAAGAAGGCTATGCTAAAGGAGTGCTCAAAAGGTTCAACATGGTAATGCTAATCTAGTTGGAACACCAATGGAATGTGGAGTCCAAATCACCAAGAAAGATGGAGGAGAGAAGGTAGATACTAATTTTTCAAAAGTTTAGTTGGAAGTTTGAGATACTTGACATGCACAAGACCAAATATTCTTTATTCGGTTGGAATTATTAGCCGATTTATGGAGGAGCCGACAACAACACATTTCAAAATGGCAAAGAGGATACTTCGCTACATCAAAGGGACGATTGAGTATGGTCTTTCCTATGTTTCTTCTAGCAATTTTAATGTTGTTGGTTATTGTGATAGTGATTGGAGTAGTGACTTGGATGATCGGAAGAGCACTACGGGGTTTGTATTTTTTGTTGGTGAAACGGCGTTCACATGGATGTAAAAAAAGCAACCCATAGTCACATTATCAACATGCGAGGCGGAGTACGTCGTAAAAACTTCATGTGTATGTCATGCAATTTGGCTAAAAAACTTAGTGAAGGAGTTGAAGTTTCAAATGGAGGATCCAATGGAGATTTTTGTTGACAACCAATGGGCCATTGCCTTAGCCAAAAATCTAGTGTTTCATGGGAGGAGCAAGCATATCGATACCCGATTTCACTACATTTAGGATTGTATCACAAAGAAAGAAGTGGAACTCAAATATATCAAGTCACAAGACCAAGTGGCAGACATTTTCACGAAGCCCCTCAAGTTGGAGACTTTCATCAAAATGAGAAGTTTACTTGGTGTAACAAATCAACTTTAAGGGGGGAGTGTTGCGAAAATAAAAGGTTTTTTATTAAACTTTATTTGTGGCATTTAGTTTGTATTAATGTGTGACTATTGATTTTTTGTAACCGGTTGAGGTTAATGTGGATAACCGGTAGTGGCTTTTGAGTTATAGGGAATTATGAGAGTTAATAGGGAGTTTTCTTTGTTTTAGAAGTTATAGGCATTTGATGCCATTTATGGTTTTTTTAAACTATTAGTATTCTACGTTGTTTTTGTAAGCTTATATAAAGGCATGTTTAGTTAAATGAAAAAGCATAACTTCCTCTATATTCATCCTTCACGTGTTTTTTTTTCTAACAAATATTACAAGACAAATGAGTCAAACCAGTCACTTTGATTAAATTCAACCTAAAAAAATTTACACTTAGAATTTTATATATTAAAAATTTGTGGTGGTCACATATTGCATCCTTTTAGCTTTATCACGCACTATTCATCTCCATCTGTCTTGAATGGATAATGGATCTATTCAAATTGTGTCGTCCTTTTCTTCCTTTGTGTCCATCACTACTTGTCTCCTACACTAAAATAGTTCTCCCTTAAGAATAGTACAAACTATTCCTGTTCCACTGCAAAAACCTCGCACTAAGGTTTCACAGAATTCAACGACACCTCAGCTTCAATCCTCAAGTAATAGATGGCTAAACCTAACCTGTACTTCGTTGGGACCACAAGTTTCTTGAAAGTCAAGACCATCACTTGTAGCCAGTTCTTAGCGAATGATGGATCAAGACCATCTATCAAACAATGGTGGGTTCAAACAACTCTTAAAGAAATTTATCTTACGAGCCTAAGTATATGTGGTTCTATTTCCTCTTGAGAAATTCATAAGAGTCTCTATAAATGGCACCCATGGATTAGTGTACAACTCAAAGCATGTCGTGGGTTATTGGCTTTTCTCCATGACATTTTTGTAGGAGAACTATTTTGTAGAACAAGATTCCACAAACATTTTGTGGGACATTATTTTGACAACTCTTCTACATATATAAATATATCTTGAACAAATGCTCCAACAATTGATTTTTTGTTGAAAAACCATGAAAATTGTGATCGCACATGGGATTAACCAAACAAGTCCAAAGGCGTACAGAAAACAAAAGACGTTAATTGAATGACCATAACCAACACAACCCCTAATATTATTTACGGACTTTTAACTATGGCACCACATTGAAAGTGGCCCCAAACACTTATCATGTAACATGCAGACACCTACTGCATCGTCGGTGCATAACGAAAATTGACTCAGTCTATGTCTATCTAAATCCATGTTGATAGATAAACATGAAGAGTTGTACACATACATTACAAAATAAATCTTTCGTCAGAACACAGTATTATTTTCTACTATCAATAAGAAAATTTATTATGGAAGCCAAGATGCAAGTAGTAAAATCTCCTAAATGGGAAAGACCTCCTTATTGTCTATTGTGGGCTCATATCTTTTCTCCAAGACTCTGCCTCATTATATTCCTGAAGCAAAACCTACAAATGTCTATCTATCATCACACGCTTTTTATATCAAATAACATAAATGGATACCACAACCAAGCTAGAATCCATCAATAGAATATCCGAAGCAATTCTCGAAAGTAAGGCAAATCTGCTCTCGGTGTTACGACCTTAGTAGCATCACCAAAATCTAAAACCAACATCGTGGGTCTAGTGTCTTGTTATTTCAGCACCCTAACTCAATTGACTCCATCGTGGTCCCAAAACTCTAGAGTTGAGGTGTCCTACATTGGTCGCACATCGTGCGTGTCACCAAACGTTGCTATGCTTGCTACTCCGACGCTATAGTGTGACACATAACACAATTCTACACATCTAGAAATGTTGGGGCCCATAATTTTTGGGCTGAGTATAAAATGGGGTTTTGTGATTAACGAAAACCTAGAGAGAGAGAGATAGAGTGAACAAAACGTAAAGTGGGAGAGATGAAAGAAGAAAAGAGATTTTCAAATTTTCAGAGGCAATGACACGAGAATTACCTTTTCTCAAGAATCAACCATTGGAGCACCTGGAAATTTAAACTGTAGGTTCACGACATCAATGACTATATTCTAGACGGTGGAGATCGTCGTCTAAGCTCTCTAAGGTGGTCTGTTGCAGTAAAAACAAGACTGCAGTTTGGTAACCCTAGATTTATCTTCTCTTACGGTTTTGTTATCTTCCAAGATTAGTGTGTTCAATCTTGATGAATATTGAATGCATATAGTTTGTTGAACTAGAGAGAACTTTGGTATTCCCATTATTTCTATTATAGTGGAAGTTTGATTAAGTGTCCTACGGGTCCCATGGTTTTTTATTCTCACACTTTTTGAGGGTTTTCCACGCTAAAAATTGGGGCTAATGATCTCGTTATTTTTTTTTGTTTGCTTTGCCTATTTGATTGCACAAAAGAGAGAAAAAAAGGTATTTTTATTCTGCTGTGTATTTGGGTTCTTTTTCACAACAAGTGGTATCAGAGCGCCAGGTTGAATTGGTGATTATTCTTGTGTTTGTCAAATGGAGGAGTCTAGTAACAGTAGAAATTCTATGATTAAGCTCACGGCTACCAATTTCTCGATTTGGAAGTCGCGAATGGAAGATCTATTAAGTTGTCTAGATTATGAAGAAACGCTTTTGGGAGATGAGGGCAAACCAAACGAGATATCTGAAAAAGATTGGGTTAAGTTGAATAGAAAAGCAGTTGGCAAAATTCGATAGTGGGTTGATAATAGTGTTTATTAGCATGTTGCCAATGAAACAAACGCCAGTAAGGTTTGAGAGACTCTAAGGGAGTTGTATGAAAAGAAGAAAGCATAGAAGAAAACTTTTCTTTTTAGGAAATTGATGTATCTTCGATACAAAGATGAAACTCTAGTTTCTAATCACTTGAATGTTTTTCCGGGAATTCTGAATTAGTGGCAGGACTTAACATTAAGCTAGATGATGAGATACATGCTTTGTGTTTGTTTAGTTCATTGTATGATAGTTGGGAAACTCTTGTTGTTTCTCTTAGGAATTCTGCTCCATATTGTTTTCTCACTTTGAAAATGGTGAAAGAAAGCCTGTTGAATGAAGAAAACAGAAGAAAAGAGTGAGAGCTAACTATACAGAGTAAGGTGCTAGTTTCAGAAAGACAAGGTAGAAGTAAGAGTAGAATTCAGAAGAACCGTGATAGTAATGACAGATCAAGAAGGAAGTCTCAGACAAGGAATGACTTTAGATGTTTGTATTGTGACAAGACAGAGCACAAGAAATCTAAATGTAGAAAATGGTTGATAGAACAAAAACACGATCAGAAAGATGAAGAGAAGTTAGAGGATGCCAATACAATAGCAACTGTAGATGGAGATTTGACCATTATTTGCGATGATAGCAGTATTAACCTCACATGTCATTATCCTCGTTGGGTAGTGGATTCTGGTGCTTCATACCATGTTATTTCTTAGCGTGATGTATTTTCTACCTATAATGTTGGTGAGTTTGGTCATGTAAGGATGAGGAACAATGGAGAGTGTAGGATAGTAGGCACGAGTGATGTCTACATGAATATTGTTGCCAGATGTCGATTGCGTCTGAAGAATGTGAGATATGTTCCTGATATTTGTCTAAATTTGATCTCCACTGTTATACTTATTGATGAAGGATACCATAGCCACTTTCGTGGAAGTAAGTGGAAGCTCACTAAGAGGTCATTGGTGGTTGCTAGAGGAAAGAAACACAATTCTATCTATTTGGTGCAGGCTACTTCTTATAGGGGAGAAGTGAATACAGTTGATGACTCATCTACTCAACTATGGCATATGAGGCTTGGAAACATGAGTAAGAATAGTGTGCAGAAGCTTTCTCAGAAGCAAATAATTCCTGGTTTAATGTTTATAGGGCTAGAGGTATGTACTCATTGTTTAGCTGGTAAACAACACAAGGAATCTTTTAATACCTTGCCTCCATCGAGAATACCAAATGTGTTAGATTTGGTGCATACTAATATTTGTTCTATGAATACTATGAGTCTTGGTGGTACTCGTTATTATATTCCCTTTATTGATGATCATTCCAGAAAGGTATGGGCTTATAATTTGAAGACTAAAGATCAGACTTTAGATTTCTTCAAACTTTTCCAAGTGTCAATTAAGAGAGAAACTGGCAAGAAATTGAAATGTGTTCACTTAGATAATGGTGGTGAATACAGAGGGTCATTCGCTGCAGAACTCATGGAATCAAGTTTAGAAAAACAGAGCCAACAACGCCCCAACACAATGGAGTTGCAGAGAGTATGAACCGCATGATTAATGACAAGATTCATTGTATATTCTCTCATGAAAATCTACCGAAATCCTATTGGGGGGAGGCAATGAGATTAGCGGTTGACTTGATAAATCTTTCGCCTTCAGTTCCTTTGAATCATGATATACCTTAGAGGGTGTGGTCAGGGAAAAATATTTCATAGGGGCACTTGAGAGTTTTTGGCTGCATGGCATTTGTGCATATCCTTAGAGATGAGAGATCTAAACTTGACAGTAAAACAAGGCAGTGCATTTTTATTGGGTACATTCATGAAGAGTCTGGGTACAGATTTTGGGATTCGATCAACAAGAAAGTTATTAGAAGTAGAGATGCAATCTTTTTGGAAGATCAAAGCATTGCAAACTTTGATAAGACAAAGAAGTGAGAGTCTAGCAGTGAAGAGCAAGTTGATTCAGGTATGGTTCGTCCACCTATAGTGCCTATGAATGATAACAGAGATACACAGATAGATGATCCTCTTCCAATTGATAATGAATTAGTTGAAGACAACCTAGTAGAGCACCTGGTTGAGCCTTAGTTGAGAAGATCCACCAGAGACAGGGAACCTTCTAGAAGATATTCTACCAGTGATTATGTGTTATTCACTAAAAGGGAAAAACCAGAGACTTATGAGGAGGTTTTTTCGCATGAGAAGAAAAATAAGTGGTTGTATGCAACACTTATGACTAGGTGAAACTACCAAAGGGAAAGAGAGCTTTGAAAAACAAGTAGGTGTTCAGATTGAAGTCAGACGAAAACAACTTATAGCCTAGGTATAAGGCAAGAATAGTTGTGAAAGGACTCAGTTAGACAAAAGGTATTGACTTGGATAAGAATGGGTCTAACATGATGATGAAAAATTTGCTTCAAGAGAAGCTTAAAACTTGCAGGCAGAAAGCAGTTGTACTAGAGCCCAATATATAACCCTAAGGGGAGATTTATTGGGCTCGGCCCATATTTTGTGGGCTTAGTATAAAAGGAGGTTTTGTGATTAATGAAACCCTAGAGAGAGAGATAGAGTGAACAAAAATAGAGTGAGAGAGAAGAAAGAAGAAAAGAGATTTTTCGATTTTCAGAGGCACTCATATGAGAATTGTGTTTTCTCAAGAATCAACCGTTGGAGCACCTGGAAATATGAATCGTAGGTTCACGACATCAAGGAGTATAGTCTGAACGGTGGAGATCGTTGTTTGAGCTCTCTAAGATGGTCTGTTGGGGTAAAAACGAGACTGTAGTTTGGTAACCCTAGATTTATCATCTCTTACGGTTTTGTTATCTTCCAAGATTAGTGTATTCAACCTTGATGAATATTGTATGCCTCTAGTTTTTTTTACTAGAGAGAACTTTGGTGTACCCATTATTTCTGTTATAGTGGAAGTTTGATTAAATGGCCTATGGGTCCCGTGGTTTTTTACTCACACTTTTTTAAGGTTTTCCACGTTAAAAATTGGTGTTGCTGATCTCGTTATTTTTTTTTTGTTTGCTTTGCTTATTTGATTGCACAAAAGAGAGAAAAAAAGACATTTTTATTCAGCTGTGTATTTAGGTTCTTTTTCTAAACAAGAAAAACACAGGCGCAACTCATTTATTGTCCACAAAGTTGTTGAGGTTATGCACGTAGCGTCGAGACACCTGTTCGATTAGTAGAATTAGGTTTCTCGAAAACCTAATTCATCTACTGATCTTACTCTTCAATGGGTAAAAAATCAAAATCCAGGAACCTCCAAACACAACAAGTAATTCTACTTGAGTATATTTTAAAATTTCAACAAGATTTTCTTATGGAGGCCAAAAAACCTTCTAAATGAAATTGCTTTCTCCTTGAATCTCGGCGTTAACTCGTCGATGTGGCATCCTTGACATGTTGAATGTGACGACTCTTGTCAAGTTTCATCCTCTCCTATGTTTTTCTCTCCTTCTCGCATCTCACTGTCTCCATGTCGATCGAGTGCAAGGAAGAGGCAAAGTGTCTCTTTCCAAATGGCTGCGACCAATTAGGAAAAAGTATATTTTTAATTCAAAATTTTATTTTATTATAAATAATAGGAACTTGTATATTAAATAATACATAATATAATATCTATCTATTTTTGTACGTGCCATTTTTCAAAATATCCAAATGCTGAATTGTCTGAAACGTTATCTATGCTTATTGTCAAGTTAAATTATTTAAGTTTAATAAATCATGTGATTAACCATTAATGACAATTAAAGAAAGTTAGAAGATTAATTAATTTTAAACTATGTTAATTAACAACTAGAGATAATAAATTATCATAATTGCAGATTTTATGATAATTTTAAACCATTAATTAACAATTAAAATTTTATGTCATAATTGCAGATTTTACATCACTTGTTCAATTTGAGTTCATGAATTTCTTTATTGACAATGTAGATCCATTAATAATTAAATTGTTTTCTAATCCAATTACTATATATAGCACACTAGATATCTAGTAGTTTTCAATTAAAGTGTCCAAATTCACTATTTATGGACATATATTATTTATTATATATGATAAATAACTCTTCAACTTCTCTGTTTAAGAATGCACTTTAATTCAAGAGAGAATGCCATGAGAAGTGCTTACTCTCATCCATAAAACTTACTCTTAATGCATTTAAACTTCTGACAGTTTAAGCAAGAAAATTAAAAATAAAACCTTTTTATTATTTGATGACGAAAACCATCACCTATCACTTAAACTTCATGGTAGATGAATAGGCAAGAAATGGAAGTAGCTAGTAATGTGATATCCGGGTGGCCTAGCCCATTATATATATAAAAAAAATTGAAAGGGCAAATCAGATTTTTTTTAAAAACTCCCCTTTTCTGGGGAGTTGTTGCGGATTTGCATAGAAAACTTCCCCTTTATCAGCAATCGAGAAGGGGAAGTTTATCCCCACTTCTTCTATTGAAAAATCTCGTCTCCCTCCTCCTTCATTCTGCTCTTCTCTTATCTTCTCCCTCTGATATCGTCTCTTTTGGTGGGTCGAAGACACGCGGGTGATGGATTCTTGATGAGAGCTGTTTGTGTTCACTGCCGTGGTAAGTTTTGACCTCCTCCTTTTGCTCTATCCTTTCCCTTCACTCGGCAAAGTATAATGAATGGACGACTTGGTTTTGTTTAAGGGTTCATTTGTATGAGGTGGTAGATTCTGGGGAGGCATTGGTGGAGTGAAGTTCTCGAGAAAGGGTTAAAGTTCAAATTTTGGTTTCCTTCTGAAGATTTTGTAAATTCAGGATTTTTATTGTTAATTCTGGATTATGGTTTTGGTACTGGACTTGATATGTTGAATGTTGATGGGAGCCATTGTAATGCTTTGGGTTGATTTTCGGAGGTCGGGAAGGAAATTCCGACCGAAAGCTTCGATTTTTGGCCAACAACTATTCGTTGGCGGGTTGCGATTCCTCATAATCGCTAAAGATTATGTTTTGGGATCAAAATCTTCGAGAAAGAGTTCCCAACTGTAACTCTTGGCCTTTGATTACCGACATTTATTGTTGAGTGTGGCTGAGGTGAACACAAATTGTGCTCTATTCATAGAGCAATCTGCCTGAGAAAAATTACAATGCATGGACTTCTCTGTTTCGTGGACAGAGAGATCCATGGGCCACGGTCCATGTGTCTAGACATGGTCCATGTTATTGGGCTAGGTCCATGCACAATTTTGGGCCAACTTTATACACTATTTGGGCTAAAGTTAAATGTTTATCTCAAAATTTTTCCGTGAATGTTTTTGAATCATTTTGGAGTTGTATTGGATTGTATTGGTTGTGTTGAACCTCCAACTATTGGATTATCCTCTTTTACCCTTCAAATTTAAATAATTAAATTTTAAAGTTCAAATCTTAATATTTGGTAAAATTATTATGATTAGGTTTCAAACTTAAAAGTTATCAAGCTTGTTGTTATTGTCTTTCAAATGGGTCATTTTCAGTTGGACCTCGGTATTGATTGACCCAAGTTTCAAGTAGGGATTATTTTATATTTAACACACCTTAATTCATAAAATGTAAATATTCAATTTAATTTGAGCATGTTATATTTACTTTTCAGTTCATTTATATTTATTTATTTTTATTGTTAACTAGAGTATTGAGACAACTGTATGTGCCGTGTCTCTGTGCGCAAAACCTTAAACCTGATCAGGGTTTTTTTGGCTATTTGCGATCGCTTGAGTATCGCTGTTAATTTTGTTATTTAAATTATTGCTAATCAGCATCTCTTTTATATGTTAACTTGTTATTTTAATTAATTGAAAAATATATTAAATTCACATGACTTAAAAGTTAAATATAAGATAAATTCCTACTGAGTTTAGTCGACTCACCTCAATTTCACTTATTTTTTTTCAGGAATTCATTAGAGTAGTCACCCATTGTCACTACTGAAATAGAAATTTGGAGACTTTTCCCGTATAATTAAATTATTTCCTTTTATAAAGAGATTTAGAATATTTTAGGGAGGTTCGTACCATAATTTTAATTTATGTTATTTTTGCCAAGTTTTAGATTCTGTTAATTTGTATTATATTATTGTCACTTCTGGACCTATTTCTTTGGGACCTAGATTGTAATAAATTTTTAAGTCTTCCGTTGCAATATATTGGATCTAAGTGAGGGTTTGACGATTTGGTTCTTTTGGGCCGGATTGTTCCCCATTCTGTCTCAGTTCTCCTTTGGGGCGTTACAGAATTTTTGGTATCAAAGTATGATTAACATCCTGAATAAGTGACATTAATAAAAGAGATAGTGTTATACAAGAAATGAAATTATAGTACTTTATGACAAAGTACAAAAATCGATTTGTGTTCAGATACTGTTAGAAAGATATCTCGAGGTTATCCGTTGGTGGATGAAAGTGTTTCCCTAATCGAACACGAGGAATTTTAAGTTGACTGGAAATAATGAGTAGTTCTCTTTTAAATGGTTAGAAACAACTTTTCGGAACATATGGGTCTGCGAACTCTGCTGGGTTATAAGTGTGGGCTAATGAAGTTGGAATTTAATAACTCATCTCAAATGGAAATCTAAAGTCTCAATTTCTATAAAAAAAAAAGATTAAATCCAATATATGTAATTCGTTAGTCAAAAATTGGAATCTTGCAGATGTAGATTTTGGTCTTAAAACTATTAAAGGAAGGTTCTGAATAGATTTAATTTGGAGTGTTTCAACATTAGTTTCAAAATTCAGTGTAAGTTGTTGGAAATATTTGATCTAAGATTTGGAGTCGTTCAAGTGGGTATTTCTTGAGGAACAGCTGTAGCAAAAATTTATCTGGTCGAAGTTTATATTGAAAGGCTTAATTGATAGTGAATGATTTAAAAACAATTATTATGTCCGTGAAACATACGATTTGTTTTGATATAATTCATACTGGGTTAAGGATGAAAAATTTTAAGGATTAATGTCTGGTTCAAGCTGTGAGGTTAATGAAAATTTAGACAATGTTCAGTGCATGAGGTGATTTGAAGATAGATCATAATTTTGGAATAAAGGAAACTCTTAATTTTTTGAATATAAAGTTTAGTTGTGGAGATGACATATTACATTAGAATTCTAGATAACGACTGATGAAGTTGTATGGTTGAGAATCACTTTAGGACTAAGATTATCATGTGATTTACAAGCTTAGTTCTATGATTGTAGGTTTAAGTGTTATTTGAAATGTTGTAGCAAATTTTGTTAAATATTTGAGTGAAAATGATAAATGATTGGATTGTAGTGATGAAATTCAATATGGATGCAAAGAATGAGTTTAAAGGAAGTTGTCGAAGTATGTAAATTAGTTGGATGATTGGATATCTGTGTTTGAGTGGTAAAACAATTCTTTTGGGATTAAGGATAAGGAAGTCTTCACCTCTAACTATGTTGAAGTGTGTTAAGAGTTAATGATATGATATTTCACATTAGTGCATTTTCATGCCACAAAATTTTTGGACACAAGTAAAAAGTGAACTTTTGGTTTTCTTATAGTTGGATTAGATGTAATTTTAAATTTTGTTGATTGAGTGAATTTAAGTTTAAACTAAACTATTATGTGAAGAGTGTGACTCTTCAGTTGTGAGCAAGTTGTTGCTTCGCAAAATGTTTCCTTCACATTTAATATTTGTTTGTGCGGTCGTGAAGACTACAACATTATGAGAGCATGTTATTGTTAATGGTAATTCTGAATTAGTTGGCAGAGTTTAGTTTTGTGAGTTACAACTAGGTGTCCTGCTATAATTTTAGAGGATCTGTCAGGGTTTCCACCCTACCGTGAGTTTGAATTACACATTTATTTCATTCTAGCAGTACTCTAGTTTTTGTCGCATCATACAAGATGGTTTCGGTGAGGTGAATAAATGTTGATTTCAACAAGTTGACTTATTGTGGAATTAGTTCCACATGTTTAGTTTGTCATAATGGATATGTCAGTTTTAATGTTTGTTTGGAAATAGAGTGGTTGTTTCCAATTTTGTTCATTTTGTGTTTGAAGCTCGATCAAGTGGGGATCAATATTAAGGATCTATTAAAATGAAAGAATGTACTTATTGATCAATTGGAATGATCAATATGTTTTGTCATAAATGACTTCAAGTTGAACTATCATCAGTAAATTACTAATGAGATTTAAATGTGATCAACATTATGAGTTCATTATGGATGATTCGGGTTTAGATTTTGACGTTGGTTTAGTATGTTAAGGTTATAAGTATAGGGAAGTGGATTTTTAGGTCCTTGTAAATCATTTTAGTTAAATTTCCCGTAAGTGATTCGATATTGAGATACTCGTGATGAGCTTATGGAACGTATAAGAGCTTTGTGGTTAAATTTTAAAGAGCATCAGGTGTAAGCTCATATGCTTAGATACAACTATTGGATAATGAGTTAAAATTTTCAGGCTTAATGATTCTGAGTGAGTATATCGTTAATCTCTATCTAAGTTGCTATTATGATATCATTGAAACCACTAATGTGTATCATAGAGAGTTAAATTTTCTCAAATTTAGATTATTGCGATGTCATTTAATTGCAAAGATTTCGTCTATTATTAGTATTATTTTGTGACTTTATGAAAAGAAATGTTAAGTTTGTTTGTAAAGGAAAAATCATTGGTTGAGTTTTGAGTAGTTGAGATTTAAGTTGGTTATTACAATGTTATTAGCAGTAACATGTGCAGATTTACTATATGTTGACTATGTTAATGCATCAATAGTTGGATTTGGATGCTTATTGTTATGGAAAGATAAAATATATATATGTAATCTCTGTTAGTCAAGACTGAGAAACCTACCTCATGAGTTTATGTTGGCAAAAATTAATATTATTTTATAGTGTGAAGTTTGATATTCTCTTCGATTCTAGAGGTTGAAATATTTAAAGTAAATACCATGATGTGCTAATAGGTGGAAAATTTGAAACATTATGAACCTATTCTAGAGTACAATCACGCTAAGTCACTTTGGTGATTAAAATTTTAGTCACTAACCTCAAACCTTCAATTCTATATCCAATGTGAAAAGATTGTAAGAAATATTTGATTTCTGGAGTTGATCCTGTATTTGAAATAAGTAACTTGGTAACAACTGGCAATTTCTACAATGTATCTGGAAATGGTAGAATCATAATGAAGAGCTTGAAAAGAGATTTGACAAGCTGAATTAAGATAAACAATATAACTATGTGGAAGTTAGTTCTAACGAGATTATGATTTCTTATTGGATTTATTCATAGAACATGGAATTTAGATTTGGACAAAGAAATTAGTAGATGTTTTAAACCAAATTTTGTTATTCGTGCGATAATATCAAATATTTGAAGTGTTGAACCACTAGCGTAAGAGGGTAAATTTGGAGTTAGTGTAGATGATGTGTGACTAGATTGTGAACTATAACAAGGTAGAAATTGAACACTTGAAACATGCTAAGTTGTTAAACTCTTATCCTTAAAGTGTGAGAAACAAGGTAAGACAACTATTGGTTTTAGAATCCAATTATCGAGGATATGTTAGATGTACGATGATGTTGAGTTGTCAGAAACAATGATCGTTCTGCCGAGTTCTTATATTTTCAATGTAAATGGACTATAATAGTTTTTAGTTGAGTTGAATAAATATGGAGGTTATCATTCGATCTTACATATTCTTTCAGTGATACACCTCATTAAGATTTAAGTGTTTTGATTATGTTTAGTTCTACAGAGATATTGACTATTGAGTTAACTTTGATTGATTTATAGCTCCCCCTAAAGAGATAGTTTGAGTTTCGGAATTATAAGATGACATGGTGAGCTATTTAGCCTCAAATATGATAAAGTTCTTCAATTGTTGTTGGAATTTAAACTTATGAGACTCTTTTTGGAAGATAGTGCTAACTACCGCTATGTGAGTTGAGTGTGAGGTGCATGTAAATCTTGGCTCTATTTGAGTTCATATAACGATTGAGAAACTTCAAGGGGTTATGAAATGACTTTCAAACGGTTTTGAGTCATTTGAAGAGTTTCAAGGCGACGACTTCGAAATTTGAAAGATATATCGTGTTGCAGTATTGGTTGATTTTTTTGATAGGTAAGCAAATTCTCTGATGCGTATCCAGTTTCTTTGAATTATTAAAAGTGTTGATGCAATGGTTTATCAATATGACTTATTTATTCAGTTAAGACATGTTATAAAGTCTTTTATACTTTTTATGTTGACGAAGTATATATTTGACTCATCATATATGAGCTCCTGAACCAAGGTGCCTCTTTTGGGAGTATGTTTCTTATGAGGAAGAGTCTGATAAAATAATTGTTCCTAAAATAAGAATTCTTTGTCATCGTGAGATACCGTTGGTTCTAGTGCAATGGAAGAATTATAATGAAAGAGAAGCTACTTGGGAAATTGAATTAGACAAAGTATCTTCATTTATTTAATGCTATGATTGAGATTGCTATGAATTTCGAGGACAAAATTCTTTAAGTGGAGAAGAATGTGATATCCGGGCAACCCAGCCCATTATATAAAAATAAAAAAGAAAAAAAATAATCAGATCAGATTTTTTCTAAAACTCCCCTCTCCAGGGAGTTGTTGCGGATTTGTAGAGGAAACTTCCCCTTTATCAGCAATCGAGAAGTGGAAGTTTATCCTCACTTCTTCTATTGACAAATCTCGTCTCCCTCTTCCTTCATTATGCTCTTCTCTTATCCTCTCCCTATGATACCGTCTCTTTTGGTGGGTTGAAGATACGCGGGTGATGGATTCCCGACGAGAGCCGTTCGCGTTCCCTGCCATGGTAAGTTTTGACTTCCTCCTTTTGCTATGTCTTTTTCGTTCACTAGGCAAAGTATAATGAATGGACGACTTGGTTTTGTTTAGTGGTCAAAGTGTTCATCGATGTGAGGTGGTAGATTCCGGCGAGACATTGGTGGAGTGAAGTTCTCGGGTAAGGGTTAAAGTTCAAATTTTGGTTTCCTTCTGAAGATTATATAAATTTTGGATTTTTATTGTTAATTTTGGATTATGGTTTTGGTACTGGAATTGATATGTTGAATGTTGATGGGAGTCATTGTAATGCTTTGGGTTGATTTTTGGAGGTCGGGAAGGAAATTCCGACAGAAATCTTCGATTTTTGGCCAACAACTATTTGCTGGCGGGTTGTGATTCCTCATAATCGCTAAAGACTATGTTTTAGGATCAAAATCTTCAGGAAAGAGTTTCCAACTGTAACTCTTGGCCTTTGATTACCAACAATTATTGTTGAGTGTGGCTGAGGTGAACACAAATTGTGCTCTATTTATAGAGCAATCTGCTTGAGAAAAATTACAATTCATGAACTGCTCTGTTTCGTGGACAGAGAGATCCATGGGCCACGGTCCATGTGTTTGGTCATGGTCAATGTTATTGGGTTTGGCCCATGCACAGTTTTGGGCCAAGCTTATACACTATTTGAGCTAAAGTTAAATGTTTATCTCAAACTTTTGACCAGAATGTTTTTCAGTCATTTTGGAGTCGTATTGGTTGTGTTGAACCTCCGACTTTTGGATTATCCTCTTTTACCCTTCAAATTTAAATAATTAAATATTAAAGGTCAAATCCTAATATCTTGTAAAGTTATTATGATTAGGTTCCAAACTTCAAAGTTATCAGTCTTGTTATTATTAGACTTCAAATGGGTCATTTTCAGTTGGACTTTAGTATTAATTGACCCAAGTTTCAAGGTAGGGGTTATTTTATATTTAACGCACCTTAATTCCTAAATTGTTAATATTCAATTTAATTCGAGCATGTTAAATTTACTTTTTAGTTCATTTATATTTATTTATTTTTATTTTTAACTAGAGTTGTAACAACCCAATCCTAATTTATCCGTTAAATGATGTAATCAACCTTGGAGGAAGGTATTGGCGTAATATATATATTTATAGATATCGTCTCTGTACGTGTTAAGTTCTGATTTATAATACCTGGAAATGAGATTCATATAAAAACTTAGTAAAAAATGCAAAGGAATGAATGTCAGGCGACTTCGGACGCCACGTGGACGAGGTCCGACTTCCGAATGAGCACGTGGGAACGAAGGCAGGACGAATTCTCATGTCCTGAGTGACCCTGTCGACTTTAGGACGAAGGTGGGGATGATGTGGGCGAGAACAGGATGCGTCCGTATCGAATCTATTTAAGTCTGGAGACTTTAGGACGAAGGTGCAGACGATGCGGATGAGAACAGGACGTGTCCGCATTGAATTTGTTTAAGTCTAGAGACTTAAGGATGAAGGTTCGGACGACGCAGACGAGGGTAGCACGAGTCCGATTTGCCTCTATTCGATTTTGGTACACATTCGGACGACACATACGGACGACATACGGACGCCGAATGGCGTCCGAATGTCAATTCGGACGGTATGAATGGAATGAGGACATCATTTTTCGTCCGAGGCCCCATTTTGGCCTAAGGAATTTGGTCTTGCGGACGACATGCAGATGTGACTAAGTCAACCACACTCGTCCGAATCACAGCCGATTAGCGACGAAATAAATTTACAACCCGGATGAAAATGATGCGGAGCCAATCAAAATGCAGCGCGATGCCTCTCACTCCCATGATCTCGACCTGCTGAGCCTTGTCACTTGCCTTCCCCTTTGCCATGGTACGATTTGTCCCCCAGGTGAGCCTATTTCTTCAACCCTTCCTCTCTTTTTCGTTGTTCTTCCTGGAGCCTAGAGAGTTTTTGTGAGGTTTCCACTTGGAACGAGTTGTTTATGAACGAGAGCTACCGTGTCTGGAAAGAGGAAACACCAGTGAAGGTAAGGAATGGGTAGTCGGTGGCCATTTGGAGAGCCTACAACCAAGTATACATTGTGTGAGTGATCTGTTTTGTTGTATGATTTTGGAGTTCTTCTAGTCGTCTTTGGTTTCACTGTATGCTATAACTCTCACGTTTTCTTCTGGGTGCTTTGCTAGTTGTTGTATAGTTTTCTTTTGTAATAAATGTGAAAGTGTTGGTTAAGCTTGAATGAACCAAAGGAATGACATTAAAATGGATGTGCAGTAGTGATGATAGTGATTCTATTTTGTGGACTATAGACTATTTTTTCTTGTTGTGGGTTGGGAGATTAAACTGGGCATAGTTTATAGTGTTCAACCTATCCCTATTTGTCTTTAAATAGCATGATGGTTTCATTTCTCTGTTGTAAACACATTTAGTAGTTTACTTCCTTGTTATATGAGCATGTTTTGCTATATTTCTACTGTCATAACTCGTAGATACAGTCAAAGATATAAAGAGTGATTTCGCCAAGCCCATTCTACATTTGTTACTACTGTTTGTATATTTAAGACGCATATTACATTGTCTTGTTGGTTATTGCTCACTGCTGGATTGTTCATTTACAAGCATGTTTACCGCTGTGTTCCTTTAGTAGTTGAGAAGCATGTTCTGCAATTGAATCGATTTCTTTACTCGCTGGATTATTTAAATCACATGATCTGTAATCTAACTCGTTCACAATATTCCGCTGTTTGTTTTGATCCATTGTGCCATTGTTATTATCAATATTGAAGCATGACACACTGTTGTTTTTTATCCATTACGTTGCTGCGATTATTATCATCAAGGCATGATCTGTCAGTTTGGTTGGATCTACTATTCACTATTGTATTAGCCAAATAAAAGCATGTTGAGTATCTGTTACAGCTATTACTGTTAATTTAGAAATATGTTTTCGCTACTTGATTTCATTATCTCTTGCTACTGTTTATAGTCAATTAGGAAGCATGCTCTACCGTTCCATTTCGTCGTTTAAATTGCCTTGCTATTATCGTTTTTGAAGCATGTCTCACTGTTTGTTTAGATCTGTTATTTACTGCTATTTAGTCACTCAAAGAGCATGTTCCCGTAGTCCATACCCGATGTTATCTTGCCGCTGCATATGACTGATTAAACGCACATTCGCTGTTCTATTTTTAACATTTTGCTGATGTAATAGTCGATTTAAAAGTATGATTAACATTTATTCTCAGTTATTTATCACCATCTAAGGAGCATGCCTCATTGCTTATTATCCGTTACTGGGTTTAATTGATAAAATGCAAGTTCGTCGTTCTGTTGTCGTTTATACTTCGCTGTTGTAATAGATTCATAAATCGTAAATTGCACGCTTCATTGTTGCAAGATTTTATTGTTGTCTATTACCTCCATAAGAAGCATGTTTCATCATTACTTATCGCTTTTTCATTCCATTATTTGTTTTGATGATTGCACGATGTTTTATGTCATTAAAATTCGTCTCGTTGTTACATTTCTGTTACATGATCTCATTTTATTTACTAGCTCGTAGACTGTTAGTTACTTTATTCGAGGTCGATGGTAAAGCATGTTTAGATTTCCATCATTTCTTAAGTATGGTTAAGCTTTGTCTGTCAGAATAACTATGCTTAGATAATTTTAATTTAACCATTGGCATGATATCATAGCATTCTTCACCTTGTTTTCCTTATGTGTTATGTTATGCTATTTTATTGTAGATTCTTTAAAGTATCGTTATTTGGTATCCATGTATGTGTTGGTTTAGATAGGAGTGTCCCTATACCTTCATGTAATAGAAACCAAGTAGGGAGTACCCCCTCGGGGTGGTACTCACATGCATGGTAAGGAAAGTAAAACGATAAGAAAAGACGAAAGAAAGGACTAAGGGAGTTGGCAGGCGGATGGGTAGCGGTCCTAGCCTAGCAATTAGGAAATGCCCCTACCTTATCGGGAATGGGACCTAGTTGTCCATAGGAGGTTAGGTCCAAACCATCATACCATCCCATACGGGTCTTTCAATCTCTAGCTTGAAGTACGAGTGAAGAACGAATGGAAGAACAAAATGTAATGAAATAATTAGTTTGGGCAGCCCCCATTCTAAAGGAAATTAAAGAGAGGCATATGCATTTGTTTTCTCTCAATTTTTTACTAAGCGTAAGCTCACGTCCTTACTTGTGGTGCAGGTAATGAAGGTGGAGGAGGGAACTCCCGTGGAGCCTGTGGCCTATCCGGAGGAGACGCAAGTTGAGTAGTAGTATGGCGTCAAGTAAGAATGGAAAGAGTAATTTTATAATGGCTAAGGTCATATTGTTTTTATGAACGTTAATTACCCCTTTACCCCTATTAAGAACTTATTCATAACATTATGTAGGTTTCACTTTTGCGTTTTAAACACTAATATTTATGGGTGACGCTTTTAAATTATGCTTCCCCTAATTTGTAAATTAATGTCTTGAAGTGATGATCTCTTTCCTTAATTTCATTTCCGCTAAATATGTTGCTTATAGTTTTCCTTTCAAATTGAATTGATCGTTTAAAATGAGATTTTGGTAACGATCGAATTTTGGCACTCTGATAAGTCTTTTACGAAAAGATTTGTTTTAAATTAAAGATTTGACTCCGAGACTTGTTTTAGTAAATATTAACGTACTTTTAATAGGGTATAAGAATCTGGGTCGTTACAAGAGTAATAGGACAGTTGTATGTGTCATGTTCCTGGGCGCAAAACCCTAAACCTGATCAGGGTCTTTTTGGCTATTTGCGATCGCCTCATTATCACCGTTAATTTTGTTATTTAAATTATTGCTCATCCGCATATCTTTTATATGTTAATCTGTTATTTTAATTAACTGAAAGATATATTAAATTCACATGACATAAAAGTTAAATATAAGATAAATTCATACTGAGTTTAGTCAAATAGAAATTTAGAGACTTTTCCCGTATAATTAAATTATTTTCTTTTATTAAGAGATTTAGAATATTTTAGGAAGGTTTGTACCCTAATTTTAATTTATGTTATTTTTGCTAAGTTTTAGATTCTGTTAAATTGTATTATATTATTGTTACTTCTAGATCTATTTCTTTGGGGCCTAGATTGTAATAAATATTTAAGTATTCCGCTGTTATATATTGGATCTAAGTGAGGGTCGAACGATTCAATTTTTTTGGCCTGGTTCGTTCTCTATTCTATTTCAAATCCCTTTTGGGACGTGACAAGTAACATCAGCAAACACAAACTATAAACTATGAATTGATGCTCTTTTTTTTCTCAAAAAGTTTTAATCCAAACTTTAGTATTGAGTTTGCTTAATTATTGGACAAGACGGGCAAACCCCACCCCAACAAGTGCTCGTTTTTTAACAGAGCATCTGTACTACGAGATGCAGTTTTTAGGGTTTCATGGTAGCGTTTAAGCATTAGATGACACAACATTACAAAGCCCTTCCTCTTGGATGAGACTAAATTTTGTAAGGTACCTAGCCTTATATTGAATATGATCTTTTGGAGATTGATCACAGTAGAATACATGGAGCTGAACCCTATTTGGCCATTTTCTTCTTACATAAATTGTCCACATCTACTAGCTTTCCATGTTTACGTACTAACATAATATTGTCACTCTCTCCAATTGTATAATATACATCCGTTGTTTCTTGACAGAAGTTTTGTTTGTAGTTGAGAAAAAAAAAATGAAAACATGATATGCCGCTTCACGTTCTCCTTCTCAGATCAAACTTTCAAGAGGCTCCGAACCACAATAATTTTTGATGTGACCGTCCAGGCATCTTGAAAGTTGATCATAAATACTTGTCTATCTAGAGATTTTCAGTTGCATGTTTCGGTCTTCATTCTCAATACTTATAAAACGGGGCCGATCTATTAGGTACTAGGATCGTATGAAAACACAGGATTTTAAGCTTTTATTTCAGAAATCAACTAAGCATCTTCTTATATAGCAAGAAGAAGAAGAAGAAGACCGATCTATTAGGTAGTAGGATCGTATGAAAACACAGGATTTTAAGCTGTTATTTCAGAAATCTACTAAGCATCTTCTTATATAAAGGAGGAGGAGGAGAGAGCGAAATGTAGAAAAAGAAAACATTTGGTAAGACATTATTTTTGGACAAACAAGTTAAAGTGGGGGGCCTGAAAATAATATAGTTGAATGAGAGACAACAAGGTCGTGTTTATTTGAGTGCTGATGATAAGGAAAAGATTACTAGTCAAGTCATTAATGTCTGACAGGGTGCCTCCTGCCTTCCAAACAGAATTGACGAATGCGACTCTAACATAATTTTTCCAAAAGTAATACTTCACTCTAATGGTGTGAAAGAACAAGATTCACTTATTTTAATATTTTAATTTTTTTCATAAACCAAAGTTTAGAATTCAATGTAAATGACTCCAAATTAATTAGTTACGAAGGATCAGCCTTTAATAGGAGAGCAACGCTGTAAAATGAAAGGGATTGGGTGCCCCACAATCTTGTGAGTCCATTTGGGGTGACCCACCTTTATTTAAAGGTGTTAAAAGTTTTTGATAACTTTTCTTTTAGTTCATCAGAGTGCTCCCTCTTATTTCGGCTAAAATTTTTCTTCCTCACTCTTAAATAGACATCAACCTCCTCTGCTCTATCTTCACATTTTCAAAAAACAAGTGTTTGAATAAGTAAACTTTGAGGTCAAGTTAGGAGGTTTTGGTGGTGAGGTTAGGTGGATTATTAATCGATTGGATTACTAGAGTTAGAGATTTGGCCTTTCAAATGTCTATGTGAAGTAATCCTTAGTTTAATTCAAATCTGTTGTAAATGTTGGAATTGCCTTTTGTTTAAAATTTTAATTTTTGTTTGTATAATTGTATTGAATTAGTTATTAGAATGTTAAATTCTTGGACTTTCGTGTTGAAAAAATTTGAACTTTTGGGTTGAAAAATTGTAACTCTCGGCACTTCGGTGAGGTAAAAAGCTAAACTCAAATTCCATTCACTAGATAATTGGGATTGGTTTTGTTGGATTTTAAAGTTTGGATTAATGAATGAGAAAGTTGTAATTTTGTACGAAAGCAAGTTCAGTTTATTCTTTGAAATGTTTTGAGTGGTTAAAGTTTTAATTTTGCAGGAAGGGATGAAGTTTTCGATGTGTCTGGTTTACCCAGACTTGTTGGATATTATTCACGAAAGGATGGCCTTCCGTTGTGGAAGCGTGGACTTCTGTGATGGAAGCATAGGCTTCCAAAATGATGTGGAGATAAGTGTTTTCGGAGGCCTACACAAAATGTAAGAATATTCGCTTGCATAAGTGTTTGTTGTTGTGGGGGAAGCAAGTGCATCTCGGAAGAAGACATGCGTCCTTGGATGTAATAGTCTCCGCGGAAGCATTCGCTGTCATGGAAGTGTTTACCTCAACGGAAGCATTTGCTTCCGCATGATTGAGCAAATGTGTCTAGGCATGTGAGTGGCACTTGAGTGAAGCTAGAGAAATCCCAAAGATGCAAAGGCTTCTGCTATGAACAGTGCACTAGAGAAATAAAGTGTGTGCCTTGTTCCATGGAAAATAGTGTCAGTGCAATAAGTAGGAGACGCATGGAGCGGACGTCCAGACTTGGATCTGCGGACGTCCAAAATAGTTTAAAAAATTCTTAATATTTTGGGCACTGTTTTGAAAGTTTCTCAAGTTGGTTTCTATCCTAGTCATGGGTTCCAACATTATTTAAAATAATTTTTTAGAGAAGAATTAATTGATAATTCATATATTTTGTTAGGTTCGTTGGATTAACGTAAAATTCAAATAAATTATTTTCCCATTCAATTGAACGTTTCTTGGCTATCGATAGGCCATTGAGGTAGGAGTTTTATTTTATGTCCAATATGACATTGTTTTTAAAACAATTATTTTGATACGTGTTCTCATATAAAATGATAAATCCGTTATGACAGTCTATTTTTTTTACAATACTAAATGTACGATTTTCGCTAGACTACGTTTTATTTCGAGCATGCGAATCATGTGTTAATTATCTTTATTGAGTGAACCAAGTTTGATCGACCAGTGAATGAGTCCTGTTTTCTATACGCACATTTGATGAATGGAGGATGTGTATGTTGTGTTAGCTAGAGTAATGGGTCAGCTGATGGTATTGTGCCTCTGAATGCAAAACCCTAAACCTGATCAAGAAATTATTTATTGGCTTTAGTGATTGCCGAGTATCAACTTGTTATATATGCCTATCTGTGTGCCCAGAGCCCATTAGTGCCTTCACTTTCACTGAGATTTTGTGCGGCCTATTTTTTGTACATACCACACTAGAGTGGACACTTTCCACTTTTGCCTCGCTAGTTGATCTACTAAGTTTTAATCACACATTTTATTCATAACATGATCTCTCATTTATTCTATAAAATTTTAATTGTTGAATAAAAATTCTTACCCCTATAGAGTTTTGTCGACTCACCCCAAAGACAATCCTTCAGTTAATAATTTGTACGATCACTGATTGTCATCATAGGATTGAGCCAGCATTTCATTCATTATTTTAGTTTATTTTTCTTCAGAGAGTTTGGTGAGGTTGGACTAAATTGTTAAATTTTGTAATAATATTTGTATTAAAATCCTTTATATGTTGCACTTTTATTTCAAACTTATATTATCACTTTATTTCCATGTCACTATTATACCTTCGATAAAGCCCAATTGGCAAGGCCCTATAATGTTGTAACTTACTAAAGACTTCCGCTACCTAAATAAGTAATTTAAAAGTAAAATGGCCAGGCGATCTCTCATTTATGGTATAAAGTTCTAATCGTTAAATATAAAATCTTACTCAGACAAACCCCAACGACAGTCCTCTAGTTAATAATTTCGACGATCACTGGTTTGCATCGTAGGATTGAACCATCATTTCATTCATTATTTTAGTTTATTTTTATTTAGAGAGTTTGGTGAGGTTGGATGAAATTGTTAAGTTCAGTAATAATATTTGTATTAAACTCCATTATTTGTTGCACTTTTATTTCAAACCTGTATTATCATTTTATTTTGATGTTACTATTAGACCTTCAGTATAGTCCAATTGATAGGGCCTTATCATGTTTTAACTTACTTATAACTTCTGCTACCTAAATAAGTAATTTAAAAGTAAAATGGTCAGACAACACAGTTTGGGTTTGGGTCAGGTCTCTCCCCATTCCATCTCGAGTCTTCTCAAGGATATGACGGAAATTTTAGTATCAGAGTTTTGATATCATCTTGAAATGTGACATTAGAAAGATAGATAAAGTGATAATATAAAAGAATTTTCATTTACTATGCCTAAGGACAAGTTCTAACATTTACAGATTTTTTTTTAGATTTTTTGAAAAATATCTCCAAAAGGAGCTCCTACGAATTGTGCACATGCATCATCAGTAGCACAATTGGCTGAGTCACTACCCATGGATCCTTTAATAGACTTACGGGATACTCTACAGAATCGGTCGAGTGACGGCAGAGTTTAGAACGCAATAATTCATCGAATGGACTATTTTAGAGAATTGGGACATCTAAATTCGCTAGTATTCAAGGGAGGACTAGACCCCCTTGTTTTTTATAATTGGATGAATGTTGTGTTGAAGGACATGGATGGTCTAGAGATCTCAGTTGAATATCGTGTTGGCCTTTAAGTGCTTTACTTTGAAAAGATGGCTGCATTTTGATAGAAATCTCTGAAGCTTGATTTTCAAGTCAATGAGATGACTTGAGAGTGCTTTGAGGCTGTTTTTTAAGATAGTTACTACAATGCGGGTCATGAGTAGAAAATGATAGATGCGTAACACAATTTATCCCGAGATGACATTACTATTCTAGAATATCGTACAAAAATCATAGAGCTCTCTCAGTATATTAAAGATATGGACCTAGTAGAAAAAGTGGTAAAGTTTTGAATGAACTTGAGATTGAAGATCTGATCTTGATTATTTGTTGCAGAGTTTAGCAATATTTCAAAAGTAATAGTTGTTGTAATACCCGATTTACTGTAACAAAATTAAGTAAAAATAATTGAAAAATTAATTGGGTGTAATTGGATTATTTGGAGGATTATTAAAGATTTAGTTGATGGAAATTAATTTAGGAAAAAGAATTGAAGAATTTAAATTGGACCCGTAATCATCGTTAATCAATATTTTGAATAAGTTGGGACTTAAAATTGGGGCGATTAATATATGATACGTAATTTGACAGATAAGTATATTTAATATTAATTGATGATTTATAATTAATGGAAAGTGAATAAAAATTAAAGAAGAAATAAATTAGAAGGAAGGACGAAGGGAATCGGTTGAAGGGAATCAATTGAAGGGAAAATGGAGGACTGAATCGTTGGTTCAGTTTTTGGCTGAAAAAAGAAAAAAGAAGAAATGAAAATGGACAGGCCATTTTCTGAAGTTGGGAGAGAAAGAGAGCGAATTGGGAGAGAGAGAGCAAGGGAGTGAAGAGGTGAGGCGAGGCTCGGGTGCCGGGCTTCGCGAAGGAGTGCGACGAATGGAGAGCTATCCATCAGGCTATGGCGTTGGCATGAGGAGGATGATCAACGGGTTGAGGAGCTAGGGTTTGGTCATCGTGTTCATAGAATGGAGCCGCGGGATGGGTGAACTGTGTCTGCGAGCTATGGCGGTTCGCAGCACTTTGCTGGTGAGTCTTGTTGTTAATTGTGCTATGTTATTTATGGTGATGGTTCTGCAATTGGATTGGCCGTGAGAATGGTCATGGTGATGAGGTAGTGGGCGACTGTCGATGCTACTGGGTTGGCAACTGGTCCCATGGGGCTAAACCTGGTTCGAGAAGGATTATGTTCTATTGAGAAGGTAATTGGGATCCTCAAGCGGTTGAGTTTTTAATTCCTCCATGTACGTTTTCTTTACAGATGGAAAAATATGGTGAGTGTTAGATGAGGTCACAAGATGTTGAGAAGCTGTCGTGAGAAGAATAAATAGATAGGGTGAGAGGGGAAGAGTGAGTCTGTAAATTGTGCTGCTGGAGTGTCTTCTGTGAGTTGAGTGAGGCCGAGAGCATGAGAGAAGAAATAGAGAGAAAGAAAAGAAGAAGAGGAAAAGAGGAAGAAAGAAGTGGTGGAGCTTTGTGTAACATCTCAATTATTCTTACAATTTATAACTCAAGATTTTTGAAAACTTTTTCTTTTAAATCACATCGAAAGACTTTTCGTTTGAAAACTAGCTTAAATAATAAGAAGTGCATGAATAAACTCTTTTTCATTAAACCATTTATACTTAAAACATATCGTACTATAAAACTTTAAAATATTGCAACAGCGGAAGACTTGTGTTTCTAATACCTAAATAATTAAACATCATTTTAAAACCTCCTTTATGTAACGAATACCATAAGAAAAATTTACTTTTCAAAAAATTTATTGCCAAACATTACATTTCTTCTTCAAATGTTTTAGCCTAACCAGCCGCCAAGCTTGCAACGCACAAATGCCTCATCAACTGGTACTATCTTTAATCCTTTGCATACCTACATCACAGGACCTAACTATGAGCCTAGCACTCAATACGTAGTATAAAAGCAAAACATGCTCATACAATACAATTCAAACACATACAATTTTCTATTTTATTCATCTGTCTCTTACCATTGCGTTTTCCTTTCAATGTTGAGTTTTTCTTTATCTGTTTTTCCTTTAAACATCTCTTTGAGTGAGACCAATCTCTTCAGTTTTCGAACTCACTCACCCATTGGATGAGAGCAACCCTTCAGTTTTCAAAATCACCCAAACGAGTTATTTATAATTTGGGGGTGAGAGTAACCTCTTCTGTTTCAGAACTCACCCACCCTTTTGATGAAAACAACCTCTTTAACCTCTGAACTTACCCAAACGAGTTCATCTCCGATAAGCATCTAAGGCATCAACCAAAAGCTATGCTAGAAGTTGTACACATTAATGTACAATAATCGGTTCTAACATCAATGGAGAATGCACTAGTATCCATGCGCATTAATACTAATGGCCTCACTTACAATTAGCTGGTCTGTTTCGATATCAATCGAGAACAAACTCTTCTTATTGTTTTACTTAATTGTCTTTTACTGTTATTCATTCTATGAATCATTCCCATGTGAGAGCAACCTCTTAAGTCTTTGAACTCATGTAAAAACTATCCATTTACGTTTACGTTTATTTGCAATTCAGTTACTTTTGTACTTTCGTGTGCATTAGGAACAATGATGCAAACATACAATTCTATCTATCATGTCTATTGCCGTAACCTCAAAACATGCATCATTTCCTAATTAAAGAACTAAACTTAAATATAAACATACAAACAATCATTCAACAGTACATCTCTAAATATAACATAAGCTATGCATTTAGTAAACAAGCATCAAACAAACACCCCCTAATTCCCGTGATGCAGGCTCTTTTGGACAAAACACATATAGTACTATGTACCTGGAGTCCTTAGCTTTAAAGAGCTATTATCACTTAAGTTATCACGAAACCTGAATTACCCGAGAATAAAGAAGCCAAAAAGAATGCTTTCCTCAATGATCACAACCACGGTTTATCACTGACTTCTTCCCAAATTCTATCACAGTTCCTTTCCTCCATTGTTTCACTTCACAGTTTCTTATCTCCAGAGATTTCCTTACTGTCCTTCACAAAATACAACATTTCTCTCTCTCTCAAACTCCTTACTCAAACTCTCCAGAGTCTCTAATTCAAAACCAATACTTCTCTAAATATTTTGGTAGAGCTTCCGCATGTAGTTCACTCTTCCCAAAACTTCACTGCCATCATCTCCATTTATAGGCAATATTCTATGTCTCTTGATGTTTTGCGTGAAGAGAAAAGCCAAACGTTGGAATCCCTTTAATGTCCTGATGCGTTCAACGTCGTTCGTTTCATCTTCATAAGTGTTTGACAACGTCCCCTATTATTCCAGGCGTTGGTTAAACCTTCCAAATATTTAACATTAATGGCGGTCGATCGATTTTCTTCATGGTTGATCAACAACCCCTCTGCCAAACGTCTGACCATTTCTTCAGAAAACATCAAATTTTCATGTCGGTCGATCGACACCTCATTGATCGACCGCCCTGATCGATCACCTCCTCCAATGTTGATTTTCGATTAAATTCCCTCTATTATTCATATATATATATATATAATACCACCTCATCTTCTCCAAACCATTATACACTAAATCCATATAATATATATATATATATATTTGAATATCAATATCATCCAAACCAAATTTTACAATATATTCTTAAATTCTAATAATTAATAAGAACCTTATTAGCTTTTAGTCCTCACAATATCTATTCAATATCCAATTACGTCCAAATATATTTTCTCTTTCACCAACACTTGAATTATCATACTATCCATAATTTATTCCTTAATAATTAAAGTATATATTCCATAACTCATCATCCACATTATTTTTTATTAAATCCAATATACTCCAAAATATTATAGATCTTATAACTTCAACCTTATTATATCCAAGTGTATTTTCTCTTACTAATTCACTGACTGCTAATCACTAACTCATCCTTGATATTATCCTTTCTAATTCCAAGTGTCATCAACCCATTCTCCAATAACCTTAATCATTCCCTTAAACTAATTATGACATAACAGGTATCACAATTCACTTATTCTAAATATGTTTCTCTCGACCAATATCTTCAAATTGTCCAACTCAATTTCTATCATCCTAAAATCATCAAATAAGCCTTGTGCTTAGCTCAATGAAAACTCCGGATATTACACTTTAGGTATTCTTTAGGTATGAGATTTCTTTCCAGTCTTCTTGTGGATTATGTTATATTACAATGGATTTTTATTATGTTAAGAGAAGCAGAAGAAGAAGAAAAATGGAAAAAGGGGTGCTTTGTGAGTAAAGGGTTTTGTTTTGTGAAATGGTCGTGAGTATTTTGTGATAAACACTTTGGGAAAATAGTGATCGAGAAGAAAATAAATACAGAGATACAGAGAGTGAGAGAGAGATTCTAGAGAGCCAAGACTGAAGAGAGAAAGGAAAAGGTTGAGCTGTTGTTTTCCTTGGGTGCTTCAAAAGTGCTTCAGGTATCTAACTTCCTTCCTAATTTAATGGGTTGAGTTATATTAATAGTATAAGGTGAAGATAAAGTGTTAAAGAGTTTCTAAACAACTATCAACTAACTTCTCTGTTGGATTTATGCTCATTGTGTTTTGTTGTTAAACCATTACTCTGTCAACTGGTTGGAATGCTAAAGTTAAGAGGAATGTTGAGTCATGGAATATATTATCTGCTCTGTTATTGATTTAATTGGAAGTTATGCTACTTGTTGGAAATCATTACTGCTTGTTATAAATATTGGGAATTTTAGGGAACATACAGTAGAAGATAAAGGTTTATGGATGTTGAGTTCTGTTGTTATGTTCTGCTATGTTGTATTTTGCTGAAGGATATTTAATATGTGATAAGAGAATGAAGAATGTTGTGCTCTATTTGTTGGTTGCCGAAGGAAGAGTATGTGGCAGTGTTGGAAATGGTTCTCTGATAATTTCCATTTTGTTGGAAATAATTGGAGAAGAACTATGATGGGTGTTAACTTTGTTGACAGTTGCTATTCATTTTGTCTACGGTTATGCAGGGTATAGAATATTGTTATTCTGGTTCTCCGTAATGGTATTTCTTTGAGAATGTTATGAGTGTAGTTGGATGAAGATAAAGAAATTAGAATATAGAATGAAGGCTTTAATGTGCATGTGTGAAGATGTAGAGTTTATTAGATTGTTATTAATAATTAAATGTTATGAATTTGTGAAGGTATTGATTGAGAGATGAAGGAGGAAGTGCAGATATGGGTTACGGACGCCAGGTAAGAAATAGTGCATGTGATTGGCCATTAGAGGCCTACATCATGAGATAGGGATTGTTCTATTTAATTTATGTATTATGGATTTTGTAGTATTCGATAGGTTGATAGATTCATTTAGTGATCCATATTGTTATCGCATGTACTGTTTTCTTATATTGTGATCTCTATTGTTACCGCACGTACTACTCTCTGTTGATTGTGATTCCTGTGAACCATGGTGTTATAGCATTTATAAGCATTGTATGAACATGCATCATGATAATAGACATAAGGGTGATGCCATATTGGATTGGTATTCACATTGAATGGGAGAGACATTGCATGGGAGAGACCGAACTAAATAAATGTAATCAGAATTGGAGGTTAGGGAGAGTAGTGATGGTGATGCCTGGAGACTGCATGATGAAGTATCCCTCCCATGTAGGGCTGGGTAACTTGTTTTGCTAGGCTAGACCCCAAGGATGTATCTATTCTCCACTCCAATGTCTTAGCCCAATGTATGAGTTTAATGATATGAGACTATGAGTGAAAGACAGATTGGGTGGAGTCCTTTCTGACATAATCAGACATATGCATGCATCATATTGTATTTCTTTTTCTTGCTGAGCGTTAGGCTCATGTTTGTCTTATGATGTAGGTACATGCACGAGAACAGGTGAAGGAGCAGTTGATGAAGGATTTGAACACGCGGGTCTTGTGGCTGGCTAGGCTAATGTATTCAAAAAGGAAAAAAGGTTTTGTAAAAAGGGTTTTGAGGAATGGACTTTACTTATTATCTTTAAAATGGTTTTAATAAAGAAAATTCTTCCACTATTTTTATAAAAGAAAAGTTTTAAGTTTTACACATTTTCAAAGGTAAAAAGTTAGGGGTCGTTACAGTTGTAGCTCAACGTGTTGAAGCTAATTTGGATGAATTCTTTGGGGAATACAAGGGTAAGGCAAAGAGAGAGTAGCAAACTGTTGGTAAGATGTCCATGAAAGACCAGAGGAAGAGTCATAATCGTGGAGGTCATTCACAAGGCAACTCTGGTGGACATTCTTGTGGGGCCTATCATGTTGGCTGACATTTAGTGTAATATCCTAAATTTTCGATGAGCTAAGCACAAAACTTATGTGATAAATTGGGATCATAGAAGTGGAATGGGACTATTTGGAAATATTGGTAAAGAGAAATGTATGTTCAAAAAGTGAATTACGATGCTTAAATTATGTCCATATTTAGTTTTGGAGGTAATCAAAGTTATAGGGAATTGTATGATGACATCTAGAGTTAGATATGATAATATAAATTAGAATTATAGTTAGTGGAATTAGTAAGAGAAAATATAGATGGACATATTTGGATATTGTAAGGACACTGTAAGGACTGGAAGCTTGGATATAATAAGATCGAAAGTATAGGATTTATATTATTTTGAGAGCAAATTGGATTTAATAAAGAATGGTGTGAAGGAAGAATGGTGGAGCATATAGTATAAGTTGATAGATGATATAAATGTTCATATATATAAATGTATGGTTTGAAGAAGATGATATGATATAAAGAATATTACAATTTCAACATGACCTTAGATTATGGTTGTAATATATAAATCTATATTGATATATATATATAAGGTTGACATATATATACAAGTGTCACGTTAAGGAAATAACGTGTATATACATAATCTAGAGAATTAAGTGAGAACAATGTTGGAGTTGGCGACCGATTGGGGTGGTCGATCAATGAGGTGTCGATCAATCGGCGTTGATCAACCGCGAAGGAAATTTATGTTTTTTGGGAGAAATTGGAGGTTGTTTGGCAGAAGGGTGGTCTATCGCTAATAAAGAAAATTGATCAATTGCCAATCTTGAATGTCGTCTAAAGATGTTAAACTATTGTTGAAACTGGAAAGTCTTCAACTTCAATGCTTCACTGATGCATGGAACGTTACTATTGTCACCTCTTCGTCTTCAGAAGGCTACTGGAGGGGCGGTGGTGAGTGGTCATTTATGAGGGTCATATGGAGAGATGTTAACCTACGCAAAAATGAATGGTTTGTTGTCTTGAATTGTCTGTATGACTAATTAGCATTCCCTTGTCCTTCCATCTTCATGAGGTCACTGAAGAGACGTTATTGGAGGTCTATAAATTGTGATGGAAGGCAGCAGAGTTTGAAGGAGAAGGAAAAACACTAGGGAACCTTTGCCAAAATATGGAGAAAAACTGACATGAGGAGTTGTGAATAGGGTTGTGTGCTCTGGAGTATTTGAGGAAGAGTTAAAGTTTGAGGAAGTATTGTTAGATATCGTGCTTCTATGTTTCTTCGTGAGAAACTGTGAAGGATAACTGAGAAAGTGAGAACACAGTGAGGGAAGGTTTCGAAATCGCGTGATGTTGCTGTGTTCATGTGAAAACCAAGAAGGTTTTAGAAGAATGGAGAACGCGGAATAATCTGAATGTGAATGATATGATGAGAAGGTGTTGGGAAGGTTTGAAGTAACTAACAGCGCATGATGGCAATGAAGAATAGGATAGAATGGTGTTTTGCGAGATGATGAAGTTATGGCCATGGACATAGTGCGATAATCCTTTGAAATATGTGAGACTGTGAAAGAGGGATTTATGTTGTCTCTAGTGCTTCAAGTTTCGTGAAGGATAATTTATGTGCTAACTTCGTAAAGCTAAGGACTCTAGGTAAGGAATAATGTTTGTGTTTTGTCCGAAAGGACCTACATCGCAGGAGTAGAATTTTTGTGTAATTTCCTATGTTATCCTTTAGTGATGATTAGCTGGTTAAGTTATTTTCCTACGATTAGTTTACTTACAGTTGGGATCAAAGTGACTTTTCTATGATGATGGTCAGTGATAAGGAAGGAATGAGTTTGCCTGATGATAGTCTCTTTAGTGTTTTTTACAACTGTCTTTCTTAGTTATTCCCTGTTAGTAGATTAGTGGTGTAGATGTAGGAATTTCCCTGTTATTGGCCGATAAATTATGTTAATATTTTGGGACAAATCTAGAGGTGAAATAGGCTAGTTATTTTTATTGATAAGTCATCAATAAATATTTTATTTATGTGGATAGTCTCGACAAGAAGTAAAATAAATGGGAATATAATTAGTTAGATTAGATTACGAATATTGATGTTCGGATTCATAATATGGATATAGAAAGTTTAGGATCATATCATGATATAGGAAAATTAGATTAATAATAATATAGTTAAATAGTATAGGTCCTCAATTCATATTCAAGTGGTGGATAACACAAGATAGTACTTATACTGTTTAAGACTAAGTTAGAAATAATACGTCAAGGATAGAGGATTAGATGTATGACATTATAGTATAATAGGAACGTGTTTAGTATTAATGTCATAGTTGAAGCATAGTTATTGTTTATTAGTTGTTCCTAATATTGTTTGCGATATATGAACTGTTGTGTGTGACATTCATGTAGACATGTTATAAGATTGCACGTAATGCATTTCATGGGCTAATAATGAAGATAATAAATGGTGTTTCCTACGTGTTTTTGGAAACTGAAGAGGTTGCTCACACGTAGGAAGCCGGTTGTTTGAGTAAGTTCGAAAACTAAAGAGGTTGCTCTTACTCTATCGGGGTGAGTTCGGAGACTGTGGAGGTTGCTTTCACCCAAGAGTAAATGAATGTAATGTAAGTGGGTCTATTTTTAGTGGGTTTAGAAACTGAAGAGGTTGTTCTCACGTAAAAACGAATCCAAGTTGTGAGTTTGAAAACTGAAGAGGTTGCTCTCACCCAGCTTACAAATATATCAGGCTTTAGTATGTAGAGTTTTCATAGAGGTTATAGTTGCATTTCATGATTATATTCGTTATTGAGCAATAGGCTCATTATTCCTCCTGTGATGTAGGTTGCAAGAGATCAAGGATAGCAGCAGTTGATGAGGCATTTGTATGTTGCAGTCTTGGCGACTAGTTAGGCTACAAAATTAAAGAAGAAATGTAATGTTTGGTAATAACGTTTTTGAGGAAAGTAAACCCTTGTTATAGTATTTTGTTTTTATCAAAAAAGTTTTCAAATTGTGTTTAATTCTTTTGGTATTGTAAATACAAGTCTTCCACTGTTGTAAATGTTTTAAATCTTTACATTATGACATGTTTCAAGTGATAAATGGTTTTACAAAAAAGGAGTTTAATTATACACTTCTTGTTTAAGCTAGTTTTCAAACAAAAAGTCTTCCGCTATGATTTTAACAGAAAACGTTTTCAAAAATTGTGAGTTTTAAATTGAAAGAATAACTAGGATGTTACATTTAGACCCTTATATTTGCCATACTTGCGGGCAGCCTGGATATTTGAGGAGAAATTGCCCAACAAATTGATGGTCTTCTTAGGCTAGCTCTACACCTACTCAATAGGCTCCATCTAGAATTGATTTTGGAGCTAGTCAAGGATTTTCTAGACAGGGTCAGCATGTCTATTCTGGACCTTAGTCATTTGATTCTCAGTAGTTAGCCTCTTACAGGCCACCTTATTAGCATCGGTATTAGCCAGCTGGTGGTGACTTCCAGATAATTACTAGGTACTAGTAGAGTTTTGCTTCTAACCCCACTTTTAAAGGGTCTTCTAGTTAGTTTGTGGGACACATTCCTTGGCAATCCAGAGCGAGTTTGCGGAGGTGGTAGAATGGGAAAGGAAAAAGTGAGGAGTCAGGCATATGTAGTTGCTAGATCTGAGGTATTTGATCTACCATGCTATGGTGTCGTTGATGGTACGATCTCTATCTTCTCTACTACTACACATGTACTATTGGGTACTTGTGTGACTCATTCTTTCATTTCTGCATCTTTTATGCATATTTTTGATCGGACTATGAAGAGGCTTAGAAATCCCTTTATGTTAAGTACTAGTATTAATAAAAGTCATGAGATGAAAATTTTTCATAGAATCTGTTGCTATTGTTGTTTGTTGGCATGAATTATCTATTGACCTAATTGTGATACCTATGGATCAATTTGATGTGATCCTACATATGGACCGACTGAGCAATTATAAAGCTAAAATTGACTGTCATCGAATGACTCTAACTCTTATGTTGAAAGACGTGGAAATTTTGGTATATTCATGTGGTGATCATGTATTCCTTATCGATTCTTTCTTACGAACCAGTTTGGGTGGTCAAAGAAAATTGGAGCACTATGAAAGTATTTTATCTATTAGCGATGACTACAAAATCTTCAATCCATTCCAATATCCATTACTAATTATACCAACTTGTTTTCGGGGTATTACATTCCATAATAAAATCATCCCAAAATTCACAATTATTATTATCTTTAGTTTAAGCTTAATCTCGGGTATTATAGTTATGAAGCTTCATTTCTTGAGTCCTAAGTCTTGAATGAATAAACGTACCAATTGGTTTATTCTTTAAAGCCCTTCTTCAAATGGATTTGGATCCAAAGTTTGAGTGAGAAGAAAATGCTTCATTTGCTGAAACAAAGCTCTGTGATCTAGACTCCGTTGACTTAGCAAATCATATCAATTGATTTGAAAGACCCATTCTTGGAAAGCTTAAGATATCCCCTACAATCTTTGTGAAGAAATCATTTCAACATAAGATCATATAGACTACCAAAAAAGTCACATACAGCTCAGGGGTTAGATTACTCTTTTCTCCACGAACACTTACAAAAAAAAACACTAAAATTATTGTTAGAAAAGCTTCAGACTTGATTGTGAATTGAGGAATCAGTGACACATCACACCATTGGTACCATTGCAAGCCAGATTCATAATTTTGTTCAATTACTTTTATCATACCATTAGCTTTTATATTGGATATAAATAGAATTTGAGTTATCAAATTCCACTGTAAATATATTAATCATCCAATTTGCTTTCGAAAAATGATAATAAACTGGATTTGGCTCGACTCGTTTTTTGAAGGACTAGTCTAAGAGAGTTCGTAAGTCGCCCGATCATTTTATAACTAATAATTACATCAATTGTATTCTTAAGCAAAAATAAACGTTCATATTCCCGCCCGCAAAATATAATAATCCTAAAAAATTAGAAAAAGCTTTTGAGATATGAAATGAAAATTTATTGACAAAAATTATTATAGAATCGTGACTCGGTTGATCTCGGGGTACCGAGCCTACATATTCTGTTTAGCTCAACTCGAATTACTAAGCTATTCCGAGGAAAAACAAACCTAATTTCACCTTTTTACCAACAAAAATCAAACATAAAAACCAGAAATATAGGACTGATAAACTAAATTGAAAATTTATTGAAGATGGTCTTGCATGTGTTTTAATTCACGACCTCATCCAAGATTAGAGGCAAGCGGAAGTAACGTAGATAGGTGAATAATCAGTTACTGTAGAAGCAGAAGCAAAAAGATTGATTTCTTCGCCGCCATTGAAGGGTTCAAAAGAGGAGGAAGAAGGAGGATGAGAGGGCGGCTCCTCCCCAATAACATCTCTTCTCTTGAGTTGAAACCCAATATTTTCATAAAGCGTAGCCAGAGAACCGTTCATTTGCTGCAGCTCTTCCAATCCAAGCTCATCGATCGGAGCTTCCCACCATCGATGGAGGTTTCCTCTCAAATCCTTCACCCTCTGCAGACGCTTTCCCCGTTCTTTCTCCACTTCCAATTGGCTGAGAAGGTTGTTATGCTTCTTGTTCAGTTCGCCGATCCTCATTCTTAATTTAGCCTCAGCGACAGGGTGGGTGGAGTTGGACGGTATCAGCTGCTTCTGGTCCAGTAATTTTCCGGTCACTGTCTCCATAGACGGGTGGGCAAACGAAAATGGCTTTCCTGCTGGCGAAAAGACGATGAGGGCGACTTCAGCTCCACAGAGGATGGATAATTCGCTTGCTTTTTTGTAGACTCCAGACCTCCTTTTTGAAAATGTGATCAGCCGATCATCTTCTTTCTCGATCAGCTTCATCTCTATCTTTTGCCGCCCCCTCGTAAGCTTCCTCCGACCTTCTGCAACTTCCATGGCGGCCACCGTTCAAGGCTTCTGCGAAACTCAAAAGAGAGATTAGCGATGAAGAAATAAAATAGTGGGGTTTTCTTTCGGGGTTAGAGTTTGTCTTTTATAGAGAAAAAAGACGAAGCTTTTGCACCATAACTCCATAAAAGGAGATCTTAATTTTCTCTCAGCAACATGTTATTTGGTTGGTGAATTAGCTGTTTCTGTTTCACAGCCATTTTTCTTTTCCTACCACACGCATGTGAATTTCAAGTTCTTATTTTATTTTTTCTTTCTTATTTCATTTTAAAAAAAAATAGGTTTGATATTATTAAACGATAGATTTCTCTTTTGATTCAATTGAATTTGTTCATCAATGGTAACTCGTAATCTGGAGTCCTTAATGAATGAGGTGGCCAATAATTGTGGAGTTTATGGAAAATGTAAATACGACAAAACTCGTCTAATTACTATTACATTTTCTCAAATTCTTTTGCTTATTTTTGTTAAATAACGACGTATGACTAGTGCAAAATATGCGTTCACTTAATGTTAATTTGATGGGAAATTAACAAAACTATTGTACTTTGTGGTGGTTATGACAAGTCAACTACTAACGTATTTTTACTAACAATTTAACCATTTAACTATGAAAAACAGACACCTTAAATATCGCTGTCATGTTTTTCATTAAACATTTAATTTCGTTCCATCGTGGAACGCCATATGTTTCTCCACAGAACATCAGTATTAAATATGAAGCTGTTTTTTATCGTTCCTCCGTGAAACGTCATACAGTTCTCCGCAGAACGTTGACATTCCGCAATAGAACGACATACTTTTTGCAGAGGAACGTCATTACTAATAAATGTTTTCCCTTGTCATTCAGTCCCCCTCGCGGAATGTCATATTTTCTGCTACGGAAAGTTGGCATTCTGCCATGAAACATCATAATTTCTAGGTGGAACGTCATACATCCTCTGCCTTATATAAATTCATACTACACTCATAGCAATCTCCTAAACGATTTTCTCAACGATTATCAAACTCTAGAGCTTTCTGAGAGCTAAAGTGTACTGCATCCAAGCGAAGTTGAAGCGTTAGTAATTGTTGAACACCAATGGCATGTGGGAGTGATCAGGAATCTGTTAACTGTGCATTGAAAACGGAGCCCATGTCCACAATCTTGGCACATGATGTATGTGCATTTGGAGACAAAACTGCTATAATTGTACATTCCATCCCGATAACTCTAGATGAAGAGGAGCTCCCTTCATTATGTGAATCTAATGACAAAAACATAAGCGATAGTAGGCCTCAACGACCACCATAAGCAGAATGTTATTTCGCTGGTATGTGTCTTGGAAAGAAGTATACTTCATTGAATCAAATTGAAGAAGAAATCATGGAGCATGCATTGAAGAATTGGTACGAGACAAAATTCACTCGTAGTGACTCTCATCAGATGAGAGTTGTCTGCCAAGAAGGATGCACGTGGTGGATGCACGCCTAAAAAATGCAAGGTGAACTGACATTTCAAATAAAGAGTTATAACTACGTTCACACTTGCTCAAGAAAGATGGAAAACCGTCATACCTCTGCCAAATAGGCTGTAACGACCCGATTTTTCGTAAATCCTTTAAAATGCATGAAAATTTGAACTTTTGTGAAACGACTAAAATCGTTTTTAAAACATATTAGAGTGTGATGCAAAACCGACCCGCTACTTATAACAGCCTAGTTTATATTTCTTTTGAAAATGCATAAATTTAAAACTTTTCTTATTATAAAAACGTCAAAATATTTTTCATTTATAAAACCTGATCGTTAAAACCATTTACTTAAAACATTTATCATTTGCAGCGGAAGTAATAAAATCATTTTATGAAATGCACTAGAATTAAAACAAGCATTAAAGAATTTTAGTTAATTTACAAACTCTTTTACACATAAATTCTTATTTACTTCTTCAGTCCAGCCAGCCACAAGATCCACCCATGCAAATCCTTCATCAACTATCTTTGACCTGTTCTTTTGTTTCTCGTGCATACCTACATCACAAGACTTAACTAATGATCCTAATGCTCAGTAAGTGATATAAAATAAAATAAACATACTATGCATTTTCGAAATCCTTTTTCATTTTTCGTTCCGTTTCTTTTCCTTTTCTTTCTGGTTTCGTTTCGCATTTCATTTCCTTTCTTTTTCAGTCTTCTTGATCTTTCCCTTTTCGTTTCTCTTTTAATTTCATTTTCTAGAAGGTAACCTATCTGATCCATATACCGAGAGAATGAATACATCATATAGTCATGTAGCTATCTGTCACCCCTACATTGGGATACATCATATGGCCTCACTACCATGCCCGTTACTATTCTCTTTTGTTGAAGACGTTGGGGATTTCTGTACAAGAGAAATGATGAACACTAGAGTCCACGTGGTTAACCATCACCCCGATGAAGAGATACATCATATAGTGTCCCCACCGATGGACAGTCACGAAATCTCCCGAACCCCCACACGCCTATTTACGTTTATTCAATGACGCGATGGATGTTCCTATAGCTAAATTATGGTTGTTCGCTCTGGTGATCAGCCCTTGAGAACGCCGTTCACTTAGTATGTATGAGCATCTATTCCACCACTTTTCATTTTCCTTTTTCAAAACTATGCATGAAAACCATTTTCGTATCTTTTGAAAACCATGATGCTCATAAATGCATACAATTCTATCACATCTCTCCAATAATCTCTAAACATGCTCGTCTACGAAACATATCATTAAAAGAACCTAAATCTAATAAACATCCAGCAATAATAGCACAATATACGAAACATGCTCAATTTGTGGTAAAGCAGTAAACAACCTAAATATTCTATGAGAGCAGTAACACACAGCATACAACCCTAATTCTTGCGATGTAGGGTTCGAAGACCAAATCACAGTAAGTATCAACTTACCTGGTAGACTTCAATGCAAATTCAACACTTAACTTTACTCTTCACAGTACCTTCAAAAGCCAAATGAAATATCCATCAATAATCATGGGTTATTAACCTTAACGTCATCTATACCATTAGGCCTTATTATTAAAACAGAACTATCAACCTCTTCATCATTCCCATTACCTACACAGTTTATCAAAACAGATAGAGAATACTTCCTCTCATGTCCATCATTCATAACAATAGAGAGCATTCCTAATTGACATATACAATTCTCCACAATTCCCACTACATATACTTATTGAAACAGTAAAATCCATGGAAACCAACAGAGCATATTTGCAACAGAATATTTCAAGACTTAACAGAGAACCACATTCTTCATCTTTCATCCCCACTTTTAACATAATTAAATCCATAAGCAGAATATAACTTGTCCAAATTATAGGATAACACACACAACCTAACTCTACCATAATCCAACATGTTCACCACTTTCGACATTAATCACAACAAGGACAAAAACCGACTTGCCGCACATAAACTTAACCATAAAACATACAACCTCCTATTGCTCATTAAGCATTTGCAGACACAGAACACCCATATCATTAATCAAAAACATAACTTCAACAAGGCAAAACATTCAACATTCATCGGCATTTTAGTTCTTACTGCATATTCCCTTAAAATTCACAAGAAACCGAAGGGAGAATTCTCCTTACCTGAAGACCCTAGAGAAGCTTCTTCTTCTCCTTTTCTTTCTTTGTTTCTTCTTTTTGTCCTTCACCCCTGTCTCACTTCTTCTTCTTCTTCTCTTCAGCCTCCTTTTCGACTTAGCAGAGAGCTCAAGTCTCAGCCTTTCCCCTTTCATTCTGTCAATTTTCATCCTTCAGGGAAGTCCAGTATAAGCTCTCCATGACCACCGCACAATCTCACCTAACACTCATTAGAATTTGCCACCTTTCACAGTGGAACCGGTCGATAGTCATCCCTCATCACAAGCACTGCTCTGTTTCCGCAACCAATCCCACCTCTGCCATTTCTTCCACGCAAATTCCGTAAGCCAACCCAGCTCACAGCGATCACCCAAGAACAGAAAATGGATAGAGGAGAAGTCATATTACCAAAAAGAACCCAACATCCCAAAACCATCCCAAAGAAACCAACGATGCACGCAAACGGAGACCGAGAAGCCAAACACTTAGGGGCACAAACCTCGTTCCGTCACTGGCGGTTATCACTATCTGAAATGCTCCAGGAGGCTCGGCCTCTTGCCGAAGCCATCACCCAAAAGAAACCCATCGCCTGTGCCGCGTCTCCTTTGCTGCCCTAAGTCCGCATTTTGCACTTGAGCGGAGTAAACGCTCGCTGTTCGCACCACCGGACGAGGCGCACCTGCCATTCGTCGGACGCAACTAACCCGTCGCACACATCCATCTTGGAGAGCTCGCCCGCAGGAGTTCCATCGGTGGCGACCCTCGGTCCCGATTTCTCTTCTCTCAGTCTCCCCTTCTCACTCACTCTCCTTCTCCCGATTCCTCTCTTCCCTTCAGGCAAACCAAACCCTAATTTATTTTCAGCAAGTGATGGCCAAAGGCCAAACTGAACCGGTTCATACTGGTTCAACCGAGCCGATTCTCCTCCCCATTTTTTTCCTTTTAATTTTTCTCTTTTAATTCTTATTCCATTTATCCTTTAATTTTTAATTCTCCATTTAATTCCCTCTTCAATTATCTTACATTTTAATTCTAAATAATCCCACTTTATTTAATCCTAATTATCATCTCAATAATTTTTCTAAATTATAATATATTGATTACGTTTTTGGTAATACCCAGATAGTTATCCAATTAATCCAATTACCCCTAATTACTTTCTCATTATCTTTATTAAACTATATTACAGAAAATCGGGATATTACATTCCTCTCCCCTTATATAAATTTCATCCTCGAAATTTGCTCAACGTAATCATATCTTCGGTTTACGCCTCAACACAACTTTTCGTATTATACTTTTACATAATTTTTTTTCCAAAACATTACATCACTCTTATTTTTGTAGAGCAAAAGGACTTAGCCAAAATACTATCTCACATCCAGGTTTTTGAATTGCCAACTTCTTTTATCGCACAAGGAAAACCTTCGTCCAATGTTCTCTCTTTCTATTCAAATAATTTGTGTTAAATCATTGTAACGTGAACAACTTTATTGCATTTTTAAGATTCTTGTACTCCAAAACATCGTTCTTACTCACCAAATTACACCTTCATTCGCATCTTCACAATAGAAACTACTCTTGGGACAACCATTCCTGTTTCTTAATTCACAACCTGACAATATCTGACAACAAGGGTCAGTTTCATTTCACTTAAAATGTTGTTTCGAACCCACAAAACATCTTTCGAATTGATTTCCTTCATTACTTTCCCATTAATCTCTTTGAATTCCATGACTTGAAACTCAGCACACGTAACTTTCTCTTAACTTTCTCTTGCTCTCCGACCTTAGCATATGTAAGCACACCTTCCACCATTCAGACTCTGCTTTTCGCGCTTGTATAATTTGAAATCTTTCATTCATGACATGGTGGTTTAGTAGTCGAAACCATTAGCACTTTAAATCCTTGGAAACTATCAACTACTTGTCTCTCAGTTCTTCTAATTTCCCAATTTGTTCCATAAAATTAAACCTGATAGCCCAATACTTTTGTTAGTCTACAGACCATGTCATCTCTTGGGTTCTCGCTCTATCATGTTTCCTTTACCATTCCACTACTAATCGAACAATATAGTTTACTAAAACTTCATCTGTTGGCAGAATGATACTTAAATCCAAATCCTCATAGCATAAGCTCTCTCCATTACTTATGAAAGTAGTATTCTAAATAAAGGATGAGACCTCATTCAATAGATCATTAACCACCACAACGTCCACAGCCATAACTGATGTGAACAATGGAACCTCAACCAATTATTTATTAACTTCAACAATTTCTCCAATTAAATCCATTTGCAACAGATTCATAATATCAATTGAATCCATTCCACGATTCTCCCGGTAAACCACCCATTAATATGTTCGGAGTACCGACTTAGTGAATCTTCAACCCTATGTTTCGTCATACAACAGATAACCCTTATGTATGATAGACTTCCAACTCCAACTTGAACAGAAACTGAATCATTCCAAATCATGTATTTCTAACTTCCGATCAGAGTTGATTATTAATGTTATCTATACATGAACATACAATGTATTGCCTAAATTCTTAGACAGATTCTTCATCCTTCAATTTAACTCAGTATGTAACATGTTCTCCCTCTAATTTAAGAGAATCCCTTGGATCCATGAATCAAAATCTTCATGCCTAACAATTTTCAAAATCCATCAATTTACAGGAAGAAAATTGAAATCCAACTTAGAAGCAGAAATTAACTCATTACACATATAGACTTCCCAACCTTCTTTTCTAAATTCCAACATTCCTCCATATCTTATAACTCTATAAATCATTGTCTTAAGTCCTTGCATAACTAGTGTAACTTATGCTCATACACCGTAAATGTTCCCTACAGCTGAAGCTGAGTGAATTCTATTAGCATACATGTCCTCATTATGCCAGTAAGGTCCTTGTCGTAAAAGATCTTCTCAAACCCTATCCACGTCATCGTAGTCATGTCCTTGATTATCCTGATTGGGTTTCACCTGAGAAAGAGGACTTAAACTTATCCAGATTTAACCAAACACCATGATATTATTCTCAACATAACTTAGACTACAACCCACAACGACAAGCAATGAATTTCTTAACCATCAATAATATTCCAAGTCAATTGTACAAACAGATAATATTTTTCAATTTCTAGTTCCTGACAAAAATCTAACTTATGCAGGAAACGACAACTAATCAATCCCTTGTTTTAACTTGAATAGATTTCTTATCCTAATTTAAGGTAGATTATTAGTTTAACCAAGCGGGCAGTGATCACTTTATTAAATACCCTATTATCTATCACTAAGGATCCAAAACACTCTCCCTACAATTCCTTAATGATCCAAACCGAGTAGGTAAACACTTGAGTAACTAATTATCGTCTTTATAGTTTAGCTAAGTCACTCACCCTCCATGTTCTTTCATCCATAATCAATCCACCCTCTATCTAACTCCTTGCAATGTAAACGACATTATCAAAATGTCTACTTAACCTAAACCTTGTAGAATTTGTTTTCCACTCATCCCCCTTTCCAATTTATAAAAATTTGGGCAGAGTCTCCCCTGTTTCTTTACTCCCCCAAAGCTAAATCCTGCAGTCAAAACCCAAACAGTTCTAGTATCTTCTATCTTTTATCATCTCTATCATTCTACTCTATCAAAAGGACCACAATTGTTTACATCAATGACAATCACCCAAAATACCATACTATTTAGTTTACACTACATTTTCTATAAGCTTCTCCAAGTGACTAGATTGTCGTCCCACCAACTCGGTCAACCGATGGATAGTCTCATCCGTGTCATTTGCAACTTTTCTTATTCTAATACTTCTATGTACTCTAGCCATGATACCCTTCTCATCGCATGACAAAAACAATTAAATAACTAAATAAAAGGAAATAACTAATTATCATACTTACAGTTGATAAAGTATTTCCACATCGAAACTTGTGATAGTAGACAGTCTACAAAATCGTTTTTTAAACTCAGTAGCTTTGATACCAAATGTAACGACCCGATTTTTATTTCTTTTGAAATGCATAAATTTATAACTTTTCTTTTTATAAAAACGTCAAAATATTTTTCCTTTATAAAACTCGATCATTAAAACCCTTCACTTAAAATATTTATCATTTGCCACGGAAGTAATAAAATCAGTTTATGAAACGTAGCGGAATTAAAACAAGCATTAAAGAATTTTAGTTAATTTACAAACCCTTTTACACATAAATTCTCATTTACTTCTTTAGCCTAGCCAGCCACAAGATCCACCCATGCAAATCCTTCATCAACTGTCTTTGACATGTTCTCCTGTTTCTCGTACATACCTCCATCACAAGAGTTAACTAATGAGTCTAACGCTCAGTAAGTGATATAAAATAAAATAAACATGCTATGCATTTTCGAAATCCTTTTTCATTTTCTGTTTCTGTTCCTTTTCCTTTTCTTTCTAGTTTCATTTCGCATTACATTCCTTTCTTTTTCAGTCTTCTTGATCTTAACTTTACTTGATCTTTCCCTTTCCGTTTCTCTTTTAATTTCATTTTCTTGAAAGGAACCTATTCATTTCATATACCGAGAGAATGTATGCATCATACTGTCATGTAGCTATCTGTCACCCCTACATGGGGATACATCATATGGCCTCACTACCATGACCGTCACTATTCTCTTTTTGTTGAAGACGTTGGGGATTTTCATACAAGAGAAATGATGAATAATAGAGTCCACGTGGTTAACCGTCACCCCGATGAAGAGATACATCATATATAGTGTCCCCACCGATGGACAGTCACCAAATCTCCCAAACCCCCACACGCCTATTTACGTTTATTCAGTGACACGATAGATGTTCCTATAGCTAAGTCATGGTTGTTCGCTCGGGTGATCAGCCCTTGAGAACACCGTTTACTTAGTATGTATGATCATCCATTCCACCACTTTTCGTTTTCCTTGTCAAAAACTTGCACGAAAACCATTTTCGTATCTTTTGAAAACCATGATGCTCATGAATGCATACAATTCTATCACATCTTTCCAATAATCTCTAAACAAGCTCGTCTACCAATCATATCATTAAAAGAACCTAAATCTAATAAACATCCAGCAATAATCGCACACTATACGAAACAAGCTCAATTTGTTGTATAGCAGTAAACAACCTAAATATTCTATAAAAGCAGTAACACACAACATACAACCCTCATTCTTGCGATGTAGGGTCCGAAGACCAAAGCACAGTAAGTATCAACTTACCTGGCAGACTTTAATGCAAATTCAACACTTAACTTTACTTTTCACAGTACCTTCAAAAGCCAAATGAAATATCCATCAATAATCATGGATTATTAACCTTAACGTCATCTATACCATCAGGCCTTATTATTAAAACAGAACTATCAACCTCTTCATCATTCCCATTAGCTACACAGTTTATCAAAACAGACAGAGAATACTTACATAGTTTATCAAAACAGACAGAGAATACTTCCTCTCATGTCCACCTTATATAACAATAGAGAGCATTCCTAATTGACATATACAATTCTCCACAATTCCCACTACATATACTTATTGAAACAGTAAAATCCATGGGAACCAACAAAGCATATTTGCAACCGAATATTTCAAGCCTTAACAAATAACCACATTCTTCATCTTTCATCCTCACTTTTAACTTAATTAAATCCATAAGCAGAATATAACTTGTCCAAATTACAGGATGACACACACAACCTAACTCTTCCACTCTCGGCATTAATCACAACAAGGACAAAAACCCACTTGCAGCACATAAACTTAACCATAAAACATACAACCTCCTATTGCTCATTAAGCATTTACAGAGACAGAACACCCATATCATTAATCAGAAACATAACTTCAACAAGGCATGACATTCAACATTCATCGGCATTTTATTTCTTACTACATATTCCCTTAAAATTCACAAGAAACCCATGGGAGAATTCTCCTTACCTGAAGACTCGAGAGAAGTTTCTTCTTCTGCTTTTCTTTCTTTGATTCTTCTTTTTGTCCTTCACCCGTGCCTCACTTCTTCTTCTTCTTCTCTTCAGCTTCTCTTTCGACTTAACAGAGAGCTCCAGTCTCAGATTTTCCCCTTTCGTTTTGTCAATGTTCATCCTTTAGGGAAGTTCTATATAAGCTCTCCATGACCACCGCACAATCTGTAATGACCAAGATTTTTATCCTTTCACTTTATTTTAAAGAAAACGAGAGTTTAAATTTTTAAACTTTAATTGCGTCAAAACCTTTATTTAAAATCGCCTTCGATCAAAGTGCCCTTTTAAATCCTGATCATTACTACATTTTTCTTGAACCAGTTAAAATCGTAGGAATTTGAATTCTTGATTTAAACAAAAATCTAATGGAAACAAAATTAAATAGCGGAAATGAATTTGAAAACTATCTAGTAAAACATAATGTAAAATAGAAAGTCTAATCAAACATTCTTGAAGTTTAGGGTGAATTCTGCCACGTATTCAAAACATATGAGTTAAAGCCATAGTTAGTATTTTTACAAAACGTGTTTACTGTTTAACCCTTACAAAATGTTCTTATTCTTTTCCTTGAGCCATCAGTCTACTCCTGTCTTGTCCCCTCCGGATAGTCCACAGGCTCAACGGGGAGGGTCTCCTCCTCTCCACCTAGTATCACCATTTCGTTAGCTACACCACAAGTAAGGACGTGAGCCTATGGCCTAGTAAAGGGGATAGGGGTTTATGTTTATGCTATGCCAATCTTTAGTCCATTATGGAATGGGGCCACCCAATAGAATCCTTTTATAACATTCGTCCGTTCCTGCATTACTCGTACATCGAGCTAGAGATTGAGGGATTTCCTTTGTGATGGAACAGTGATCGGACCTACCCTTCTTCTTGCAACTAAAACTCCCATACCTAAAGAGGGAGGGGCTTTGGCTAGTTGCAAACTAGACCCGCTACCCATCCGCCCCTCAACTTCCATTTTACACAGTCCCTATGTCGGGCTATGCTACCGGTACCACAGGAACCTTTATTACTTTAAGGCTTTTACTCATTTTCATTATTTATTCTCACTCATGAATGTATGAGCACCACCACCGAGGTGGCACTCCCTATGGTTTCTATTAGCATGATGCATGATGACAACTAACAGCGCATACATTGAAGGTAAATGACAGTACTCAAATATAAATAGCAAAATCTAAAGGTGCACGAAGGAAATGATTTTAACGCACTATAAAGTAACTATAATAAAAGCATATAAAACAAGCAACACCTAGAATGTGCTATTAGACAACAATGCTAAGTATAGCAGGCATCACAATTAGAATATCGTGCTCGAGAGATAATTGGAATCAACAACTAGTAGGCTTAAAGACTAATAATGAATTAACATGTAGAAGTCATAATTTTAGTGTTTACGAGTATTGATATAACAACAATTTCACAACCTCTAGAAGACAAATCAATGAATATGTTCAAGAATATATAAGCAGTTAATGGACAGGCTTAGAGTAGCTTGTTTAATAACTAGTCAACTACTTGAAGATTGTACGAGTGATAGATTAACATGATAGCTTGATAATTAATAATGAGCAAGTTAACATAGCAACAACAGTAACCTTTATTATAGCAGAGGATTACATATTTCGAGTTATCTTTCATTAGAGTTATCATATAGCAGTACCAAATTAATAGCGAACACAACAAGATTTACTGCAGAGTTATTTACAGTCTAGTTACATGCTTTAGGAAAGAACAGTGTATAAAATATTAATAGTAGCAAACAAGAATGACGTGAGATAATAATAATGGCGATCATGAAAGCAACAACAATTTGCAGAGTCAAAGATATATATTTAGAGGCAATAAAATTTAAAAGCAGAGGATTTACATGCTTACAAGTCTAATCAAGCTAACTAAAACAAAAGTTTCACAACACATGCTTCACAACAACAAGATGTTCACAACGGAGTTAAGTTACGTATTTAGACAACGAATATAGGTATGGCTACACCCTAGTTTACGATCTAGGATTTAACAATCACAATGAGGGTATATAAACGAAAAGTAGAAAGTAACCATATTCATAATATAAACATTGAATCCATCTCATTTATTCTTGACAGTTACCGTGACTTCACTAACTCATCTTCCTACCATACCAATCTTGACATCAAATAGAGAGTTGCATTTTCAGACTGGACATCCACAGAGTATAAGTAATAACATAACAACAACACAAGTAACAACAAAGATATAAGAATAATGAAATCTAACAACAGAGAATAGAAAAAAAACATAAATGTACTTAACAAAGCATCCAAGGAAAGATACAAGAGCTAAGGCATCTAAAATTTACAGCATGTTAATTGAAAGAAAATCACTGCATAGACACACACACAATTTACTTGTGGGTAGGGCCTCCTCTGGCCAAGACTACCCATTCCCTTACCTAAATGTTGAAGTAAACTTAGCAGGAACAGCTGAACTCCACTCTTTGCAATACTACACTCAACTAATGAAAGGAAGAAGCTAAACGAAGGGGAGGAGAGGCGAAGAAAACGCAGGGGGCTGAACTCCACTGGAAGAGACAAATTGAAGATTAAAAAGAAGAGTCTCAATAGGCAATCATCAAGTAGGAGAGGGGAAGGATGATGGCTGGATTACCCCTAGCTAGAGGTGGGCAATTCTTGTCTGGGAGCGTTTTTCTTCGCCAAATCTCGTGTAGTAATGGACTACACGACAAGCGGTTGGCTTTCAAATCCCTAAATTTACGCAGATCTGTGATTTTTTGAACGAGTGCGAACGCCTTGATCTCATCTGCAGTCGTCCGCATGTGTAAAATGTTCAGGCCAAAAATGTGGTTGTGGACGAAAATTTGCATCCCCACTTCATCCATACCGTCTGCAGTTGTCTTGAGGACGTCGTTCGCTGTCCGCATGTATCATCTAAATTTGTCCATAAGTTGGACAGATTCAAATCAAACGACGTCTCTCACATCTGTCTCATCCGCATAGTCATCCGAAAGTGTCCAAGATTAGGACAGAGTCAAATTGGATGAGCTCTCCTCTCATCTGCCCGCGTTCGGACTCGTCCGAAAGTCCCTAGACTTGGATAGATTTGATGCGGACGCAGTCTTCCTCATCCACATCGTCCGCAAGGTCATCCGCAAGTCCACGTTACACAAAAGATTGGACACGTCGTCTCGTCCCCAAAGTTGTCCCAAGTTAGGGCGACGTTTCAGGTGTGTTATGGATGACACTTCACGTCCGCAATGTCGTCCGCAGGCGTATGAACAGACCAAAATCCCCCTTTTCTTTACATTTTAAACTAAACTTTTATCCCTCCATATTTTTCCCATATATATACATCATAATTCAACACATAACAGTATGCCACGTAATATATATTATTCTCAAAAATTCTATTACATAGCGTACACGAGAAAATTAGGATCGGGGTATTACACAATTTCACCTAACACTCATTAGAATTTGCCACCTTTCATAGTGGAGCCAATCGATAGTCATCCCTCATCACAAGCACTGCTATGTTTCAACAACCAATCCCACCTCTACCATTTCTTCCACGCAAATTCCGTATGCCAACCTAGCTCACAGCGATCACCCAACGACAGAAAATGGACAGAGGAGAAGTCATATTACCAAACAGAGCCCAACATCCCAAAACCGTCCCAAAGAAACCAACAATGCACAACAATGGAGACCGAGAAGCCAAACACTTAGGGGCACATACCTCGTTCCATCGCTGGCGGTTATCACTATTGGAAATGCTCCTGGAGGCTCAGCCTCTTGCCGAAGCCATCACTCGAAAGAAAACCATCGCCTAAGCCGTGTCTCGTTTGCTGCCCTAAGTCAGCGTTTTGCACCTGAGCAGAGTAAACACTCGTTGTTTGCACCACCGGATGAGGCACACCCTACATTCGCAGGACCGCAACTAACCCGTCACACACCTCCATCGCGGAGAGCTCGCCCGCGGGAGTTCCATCTTCGGCGACCCCTTGGTCCTGATTTCTTTTCTCTCAGTCTCCCCTTCTAGCTCACTCTCCTTCTCCCGATTCCTCTCTTCCCTTCAGGCAAACCAAGCCCTAATTATTTTCATCAAGTAATGGCCAAAGGCCAAACTGAACCGGTTCATATTGGTTCAACCGAGCCGATTCTCCTCCCTATTTTTTTCCTTTTAATTTTTCTCTTTTAATTCTTATTCCATTTATCCTTTAATTTTTAATTCTCCATTTAATTCCCTCTTCAATTATCTTACATTTTAATTCTAAATAATCCCACTGTATTTAACCCCAATTATAATCCCAATAATTTTCCTAAATTATAATATATTGATTACGTCTTTTGTAATACCCCGATAATTATCCAATTACCCCTAATTATTTTCCCATTATCTTTATTAAATTATATTACAGAAAATCGGGGTATTACACTACTAACCTTTCGTTAGACTCATATTGAAAATCCAATTAATAAAATGCGGAAGCGTTATAAAATCATTTGTTTAAAGCATTGCGGAAGCATAAATAATTTCATGAAAGAACTAGACAATTAAGTACTAAGTTTGAGAAACTAAAACATTAAATACAATTTAGTGACAATCGTGCTCGCTTTACTGTCGTTAGCCTGGCCAACCCCAATCTCACTCGTGTAAATCCTTCATCCTTGCTTTATTATTTTTATCTATTCGTTGTTTTTGCATACAAGTACCTATACCTAGACCATAAGTAAACTGTAAGCCCAAAGGCTTAGTGAGGAAAAGAGTTTAATGCATTCATGAAATGTCTCTCTTTAGTCCTTTTTTTGGAATGGGAGCCACCCAAACCAATCCTTTCATTACGTTCGTTCTTTCATTCAATCTTTACTTTCTTTCATTCGTTCTTTACTCGTACATCGAGATGGAGATTGGGGGTTGTCCTTTGAAATGGTATAGTCTGGTCGGTTTCTAGCCTCCTGTGTGCAAACTAGTCCCTTTCTCGACAAGGTAAGGGCTTGGCCTAGCTGCCAAGCTAGATCCGTACTACCCATTTACCTCTACTTCCTTTTCTTTTTTCATTTTCTTAACATTTTACCTCACATAATGAATGTGTGAGTACCACCAGATGGCACTCCCTATTAATTTCTATTAACGTGATGCATGATCAAATATTCTCATCCTAACATGATGCATGATGTGTAACTTTAACACTAATTGAAGTGCGCATATAAAAGGAAGTAACTGTAATTGAAATTGTGCATATGAGAAAGTAAATAATAGAAATTGAATAACTGGAATTGAAAGCTCACATGAAAGCAATTATGATATTGAATGGAATACAATGAAACACATAAGGAAATCACGCAACGAATATTAAGAAACTTACATAGTGAACCATAAGGGAATATAGCAACGCCATGAATTAAAACAGGGAAATATGCTCGAATTAATTAACATGCTAATTATCCTAGTTAATTTCCTAGCCCATTTACATGCTTCCTACATTTATTATTCAAGGTAATCATTATAATTAATTAGTAAATTAACATACTCACTAATTAACCTAGTTAATTAACATGCTTACTAATTATAATTAACATGCTTACTAGTAATCACATTTAGTTAATTAACCTAGTTAATTAGCATGCTTACAAAAGTCATTATAATTACTAGTTTAGGACTCTAGTCAATTAGCCATTAAACATGCTCAAGGGTGTTCTAATTAATCTACATGTTCAAAAAGGATTAACGATTTACATGCTTACTATCCTATGCAGAATTATTAGTCTAGTTGCTTGAGCATAATAGTAATGATTTACATGCTCAGGAAATAATTACGTTTATTATCTTAGTTAGATATCCTACTTAACTAACATGCTCGAGTCGAATTATAATTATTAATCTAGTTATTTATCCTAATTAATTACATGCTCATCCTCATTAATTACATGTCAGCAAATGCTCAGATGGTTAGTTAATTACTCTAATTAATTGACAAGCATCCAAAAATAATCAAGTAAATTAAACATGTTCAACTAATTAATTAACATGCTAGTCTAGTTATTAACATGCTCGATTTAGTTATTCAACGGCTAGTTAATTAATTAGATTAATTAACATGCTCAATTGATTAACAATTAACTACATAGATTAGCAAATAAACATACTAGTTAATTAATCTTAACATAATTGGGTTAACTTAACATGTTATACCCTGAATTGATGAAATGACAGTTGAATTAATGCAGAGAATTAAAGACAGCAAGTATTTAACAAGGAACATCACAATTACGAAAATCCTTAGCTCATGCATGTTACTCATCATTTACACACTCGTCGTTCTACACTTATCACCGTCAAACCTTAAGCATTTATCACAGCAATTTATCAGTCCAAGCAATGCACAGAGCAAATCAATAAACTGCATAATAGAACTAACAATAATAAAAGCAATATCTATAGAATAGTCACGCGAGGAAACTACAATATCAACAGGGAACCAACAGACAACAAGGAGACAATAACAACAATGGAAACACTACGAAGTATCAATAATCTACCACTCACGCACACCCACTTGTGGTGTAGGGCCTCTACTGGCCAAGACACCTCTAGTTCCTTACCTAAATTGACAAACAAAATAGGGACAGCACTCCACAGCTCCCAACTCACTCATGGACGGCAGGGAGCAGCACACAGCAACTCCACTTCCTAGCTCACACCTCGCTTCACTCATGTTCACACTTAGCTCACCACTCTTCCACTCAACACACACTCACATGGATGGAACTCACCCCTCACAGGAAGCTCTCTCTCGCAGAAGGGAAGCTGAAGTTCTCGTGCAAGGGAAGCTAAAGACTGAAATGAGAGAGGTGGTAGGGGAGAGAGGGAAGACATTACCTAGAGAGGGGACATCATACACTGCATGGGAGAGGGAGGGGATAGCTTCTAGGCATGGGGGTCGTCGCCAACGCTGGAGAGGGAGAGGGGAGTGTCAATTTCTTGTAGTCAATTAATGAATAAACGACAAAGAATCAGATTTTAAATCCCTAAATTTATGCTGAACTAGGTTATTTGGACGAGTGTGGACGCTTTGGTCTCCTCCACATTCTTCCGCAAGTGTAAAATCTCACAGCCTAAGTCGTGGCTTTGGACTGGAAAAGGCGTCCCCATCCTGTCCGTACCATCCGTAGACGATGTTCGGACGCAATATGTCATCCACATATAGCATCTGCATGCGTCCAAAAGTGTCCCAAAATAGGACAGAGGCAAATCAAATGAGGTCTCTCCACATCTGCAGTCGTCCATAGTCGTCTGAAACTGTCTAGGATTTGGACAGATTCTCATCCGGACTCGTTTGAAAGTTCTCGACACAGTGCAGTCAGGAAGCATTTTCATGTCCTGAGTCATCCCAACCCATTCTGTGTGTATACAGTGCATTTCCAGACGATACAACTCGTCCGCACTGTCATTCGCAGGCACCCAGAAACGCTCTGGACAGCTTTGCCTCACATTTTCTCACTTAGCTCCTACCTCACAACACTTTTCCCATAACTACGTGCCATAAAATAACACATATCAATACACAATGTAATGTCCCAATTACCCCATCCCTTAATTACATCGCGTACACGGGGAAAAATGTAACAAAAATACCCCCAGACTTAACGCTCTAGAACGTCCTTGGTAATACCCCGATAATTGTCCAACTGAAAAAAGTCTAGGTGTTACATAGGTGGCAATCCCTAAGCACCACTTATAATTTTCTCATTACCTTTCTACTCATAAATTCTAAAATTACTTAAATTTGAAAGACAAAACTTCACTAACCTTCAGAGAGAGTAGAGAAGAGCTGCTATTTTGTGGCTTACTTTCTTGCACTTTGAATAGACAAACCTCTCAATTTATAGAGATTCAAGGTGATGACTCAACCCTATGAGTCATTAGCTTCGGCCTTGAGCTTCCATTCACCACCGGACACCACAATCTATGTAACACCCCGATTTTTTATCAGAATTTAATAAATATAATTGGAGTATAATATGGGGATTTTAGATTACTTGGATGATTATCGGGATATTACCAAGGACGTAACCGTTAGGTTAAAATTTAAAAGAATTTATTGGAGGTTTAATTGATAGAAATCAATTTAGGAAATAGAATTAAGAAATTTAAATTGGACTTCTAATTATTTTTAAACGATATTTGGAATAAGTCGGAAGTTAGAAATTGGGTCGATTAATATTCGATGTGAATATTTAACACTTAAATATATTTTAATATAAATTAATTATGATTAAAAAGGAGGAATTAAAAGAGAAATTAAGAAATGGAGAGGAGGGAAAACTGAACCGGTTCAGCCAAACCAATTTGGTTTAGCAAAACTAGTTCAAGAAGTAATTTAAAAGAACAAGAAAAATTAGGTTAAGTGATTGTTGTTTTCTGAAGAGGAAAATGAGAGGCGAGAGAGAGAGGGGGGCCAAAGGAGAGGAACGACGACGAGGGAAAGAGCAATCGGGAGAGGGGGCGGTGAGACGACGGCGAGCTCGATCTCAGGTTCGTTCTCGCTGCAGGCTACTATTGACGTCGTGGGTTTCCAGTTGGCGAGTCTAGTCGGGCAGTACGAGCGTCGACGTTCTGCTGCCGATTTGGATGTCCAGAGGCGCGATCGTTTCTGGCCGATTGAAGCAACGGCGACCAGCGAGTTTTGGCCTCAAAGCTCCATTTCTCTGATCTTCCGATTCTGGTAAGCAAAAACAGAACCCTCGGTTCTGTTCTGTTGAGGATGGGTTTTCAAATAGATTGTTTCATTTCAATTTTGTGATGGGGAGATGGTGGATGAACTGACAGGGGCTTGTGACTGAGTTGATTGTTGTTTCGCGATGGGCAGGATCAATGTTTGGGTCAATGGTTGGAGCCTTGGGTCTTCATGGTGAGATTTCCTTCTCTGTATTCTGAAATTTTGGATATTTGATGTTAGAAGAGATAATTTGTGGGTTTGGATGAATTTGGTAGTTGATGTAAATTACGTTGTTAGTCGGCTGCATATCCTAATTTAATGGATTTGGTTGGTGTTCTCTATATAGACATGGGGGATTGTTCTCTGTTGGGATTATATTGGAAAAATGGGTTGGTTAAACTGTTCTTTGGATAATTCATTACTGCTTAGTGACGATTCTATGTTCTCAAGTAGTGTTGAGTTGGATTACACTCTGTCAAGTTGGAATGTATGTTGTGTAATCCAGTTTGATGATTTTAAGACTTTGAAGGGATGTAAATCTGATACAAAAGGCTTGATCTGTAAATAACATAATGTTAGTTATTATTTGGTTTTGTTGTTAGAGATTGTACAATTTGGAGTACGAAAAGAGAATGAAAGTAATAAGTTACAATTATTAATGATGAATGTTTTAATTATGAAGGTATCAAAGAGACAAAGGATAGCAGTTGAGTGCTAACACTCAATAAAGGATTGAGGTAAGGATTAAGGGGTGTTTTGGCCATTGAGACCCTATACCACAAGTATGGATGTGTGAGTTTAGTGTTAATATTAGCTACTGTTAGTTCAATGCTTATGCTTAATGTTAGTTGATTGTTACCACTAGTTGATTAAGTAGGTTAATTGTTGTGAAATGCTCCTTGTGTTAATGATAATGTAGATTTATGCTCTATGATATTCCTTTGAATGATACTTTGTTATTTTGTTTTCATTGCTATGTGATATTTCTCTAGGGCTACCTTTATTATTTATGAGTGTTGTATGATTGCCCTGTTATAGTTCTTTTATGGTTAGATAAGGTTGCAGAGAATGTTTAATAGATGAGGAATGAGCTAATGAACGATAGAAGAGTTAAGAGTTCTATGCTAATCTTGGAGGTTTACCTGCTGTGTAGTATTGTTTTCCTTTCCTTACGCATTATGTTTTTCTGTTGTTCTTTCTCGTTTAAATGTTAAGTAAATTGTATGAGCATTATAATTTATTTGGGTAATTAGTTAACCCTCTATGTAGTTAGCAGTTAGCATGTAAAGGAACTAGAGTTAAATCATGAATCAAAATAACGATCCGAGTATGTTAAACTAACTAGAGTGACTCTTAGTTGAGTATGTTAACTTAATATATAACTAGCATGTTTAATCACTAATCAAGTTAGTTAATTGTTAAGTAATTGAGCATGTTAATTAATTTACTAAATCTAAGCATGTAGTTACTTTAAACAATCATTGAGTATGTAAAGGCTAGTAGTTAAGCATATTGTAATTAATTAGGTTAACGTTAAAATATTAAGTAACTAAAACATGTTAATTAACCTAGCTGAATGTGATAATTAACTAAATGCAAGAAATAACCTACCCTTGAGCATGTAATCAATTAGAATAAACCACTAGACTCAAACCTAGGAAATGTGGAATCAATTAACTAATGTGTATAAATTACTAGTGTGTATAAACTACTAGCATGTCCAATTCCTCGAGCATGCCAATTAACTGAACTTCTAATCATGATAATCAATTAGGGACAATAACTAACTAGATGAGCATGTAAATTGACTAGAGAACGAACTAATTGGAAGACGAGCATGCCAACGAACTAGCATGAGTAATTATGTTGATTATGTTAATTAGAGTATTTAGTTAATTAACTAACGTAATTAACTACGCAATCAATGTGAGCATGTAACACACATAGTGTAACAACCCGAATTTTCGTACATCCTTGAAAATGCATAAATTTTGAAAATTTTCTTTTCAAAACAAATTAGAGTGCGTCAAACCGAATCGCTACTGACTCTTTCTTTAAACTCGTTATGAAAAAAAAAATTGATAAAATGTGCGGAAGCGTTGTAAAATAAATGCTTTGTAAAACATGGTGGATGTGTTGTAAAACCTTTTATATAAAGCGTAGCAGGTTTATCAAACTTTCCGGAAGCATAAATAATCTAAGTAATTAAAAAGAACAAGCATTCAATTACAATTTAGAAAAACATGATTTAATACAGCTATATCGTTTTTAACCTCTCTATGCCTTGCCAGCTACGGACTGCCTTGCAAGTGAAATTCCTTCACCTCTGTTTTGTTATTTGTTCATCGTTCCTTGTATATAAACTTATTATTATCTGTTCGTCATTTGTACCTACACCACAAGTAAGGACGTGAGCTTTCGCCCAGTAAGGAAATGAGGTAAAACAATCATATATATATATAAACCACTCTTCAGTTTTCTTGGAATGGATGCCGGTCCAAACCAAATCTTTCTTTACGTTCTGTTGCGTTTGTTCTTTCTTTCGTTCGTTACTCGTACATCGAGTTGAATTAAAGAAACCCTGGGGATAGGGAGTAGCCTATTGGATATTAACCACCTAGGGTAGCTGGTCCGGTACCCGAATAGGGAGGAGACCTAGCCAACTACCTGATTAAACCCGCACTACCCTTCTGTTCTTTAATTCCCATTTCATCATCATTTTATCATCGTTCTTTCATTTCGTTCATTCGTTTTTCTGCACGTTGTGTTTGTGAGTGCTTATCCCGTAGGTGATACTCCCTATTTGTCTCTAGGTAGTACTCCCTATTTGTTTCTATTATTATAAACGTAACAATATCATAGGGAAAGAATCACAACAATTCATAACAATAGAAAGAACAACCATAAGGAATAGCAATTAACATGGAATTACGGAAATTGAATGAGAATACATAACTAATAAGGCAAGAAATTCAAACAAGAATTACAACTTGAATTTACAGAACATGGCAATACAGAAATTTACTATTTTAACATGCTTCTAACATATTTGAAGATTCACATAATCATTTACAAAATAGTAGCGAATTCAACAATGAATACAACACTTAAAAACGTGTTATCATGCTTTGAAATTGGCAGAAATTAACGACAATATAACAGCAAACTAATCAACGAATAAAACATACGAACATGCTTCGAAATTGATTAAAATATAGCTACGGAACAGCAGTGAAATAACAGCGCAATTTTTTAATACTTAAAATGTGCTAACATACTTTAGAATTAACGTAAAATTGATCATGGAACAGCAACGAATTCTATAACTAATTCAACCATTAAAACGTGCTAGCATGCTTCGAATTCGATAGGAATTAACAACAACTTAACAGCGAATAAATCTAGCATACGTGCAACCTATATTTGACAACCAATTAAATCCAGAATAGTAGAGAGTTCATAGCGGTTAAAACGTGCTAATCATGCTTTTAAACGACTAATAACACAGCAAATATGAACACTAAACATGCTCTTTAACAACTAAAATCTGTAGCAAAAATAGCAACAATAGTTTAACATGCTTCTATACAGTAAATTTATTAGCAAATTCACATGCTTTAATTGCTATATGAAACAAAACTAGCATGGTTTCATTAATGTATACATGGTTGTGATCATTTACTAATTTATAGACAGCTAACATAACCGTTTAACATATTTTAACAATTAACATGGAAAAGAATCAACCTACTTTTCAATAATTATGTAGAAGAGAAAATAACAGTTTGTATGTTTTTCAAAGGGAAATTTACAGCAACTCATTCAGTGTAACGAAATGAAACGACGATTATAACAACGTAACATAGAGTTAGCCTAAGCAGCGTTATGAACAATTAAATTTCACCACAACATGTAAATTCAAGGCTTAACTTCAAACTTACAGCCTCATACCGATCTAGATACTACGCATGTTTTCATGAATTAAAAATAAATTTAAACTAGCATAAAGATATTCAAACATGTATAATGGCAAGAAAATCTATTACTGAGTCTATTTTGACAGCAGGACAACAAAGCATACCATCAAAACAATTTGAGAACGGATGACAGAAATTAAGGAAATCAAGCACATAAGTCATTTGTCCATTTGTTATTGCGTTGCTCATTCTTTGGTTCATTATCCCATACAACTTAGAAGATTATTAATCCAAAAATAATCAGTTTTAACTTCCACAGTTAACAACCATCTAACAATTGTGCATAAAAGGAGAATTTACAGAAAACTAATCACAAAGCAGAATTTATAGAGAATTAATCACAAAGCAGTAAACTTCACTCACACACACAATTCAACTTGTGGGTAGGGCTTTGACGGCCAAGACTACCACTTCCTTACCATACGAAGAACACAACAGGGACAACTTTCCAACCGCTGGATAGCTGCAGCTCATGGTTTAGTAGCTCCTCCATTGGTAGTATCAACTCACCCATCACCCACTCATTACTAGTCCAGCCCACATCTCACACAACTCTCCTCTACTCACATGGCTCACTCTCTCGCAGCTCACTTTCACACTCTCAGGATTCTCTCTAGCAGAAGACAATCACCGCTGAATAATAGAGAGGGAGAGGAGATATACCTGGAAAGGTGGGAGACACCATTAATGGCAAGGAAGACAAATTGGATGCCTAAGGATAGGCAGGAGGCGGCTTCTAGCGTGGGCTACGGTCGGAAGGCATGGGGAGCACCGTCCGTGTCCCTGGACGTGGAATAAATGGACTAAATGACAAGGGGATTGATATTAAATCCCTAAAATTAAGTGCACTAGAGACTTTTGGACTCGTGTGGATGCTGAGCTGTCATCCGCATGACCTAAAATCTCACAGCGAATTCCTGGCTTTCGGACGGAATTTGGCATTCCCACTGTGTTCATACCATCCACAGTCCTGTTTCGAATGCCTTGCCGTCGTCCGCATCGTCCGCATGTGGCGTCCGAATTGTCCCAAAAATTGGACAGATTCATTCGGATGTTGAATCTCCTCATCCGCATCGTCCGCAAAACTCTAGATTTAAACAGATTCATTTGGACACTGCCTCGAGTCATCTGCATCATCCACACCTTCCATAGCCAGCATCCGCAACTTCTCAAAATAGCAAGTTTAGGACGCAGATTGGCGTCTCGAGGTGTCCTCAAGTCTATTTTCTTCACTTTTCACTATCTTTTTGCACTCAACGTGATCCCCATGATGTTTCCTTCATAGATATACGTCACAAATGGCACGTGTAAACACGTAATGAAATATCCTCGTAATCCCAACACTTCAATTTCATCACGTATACGATGGGGAAAAACATTATTGAAATGTTTATTGATTTAGCGCTCCGAACGTCCTTGGTAATATCCCGATAATTATCCATCTAAAAATATCCGGATGTTACACATAAGATAGCTAAAGTAGATTAATTACCTAGAGATAAATATAGGGAGTATGTAAATGGACTAGGAAATTAACTAGGAGAATGAATAGGTTAATTGATAGTATTGTATTCTATTAATTCAAGCATGCTTTCCTTGTTAAGTTCAATGTATATTGTTAACTAGGTGTTCAAGTGATATTACTTGCTTTGGGTGTGCATTCAATCCCTATTATCCTTTCATATGCGCTTTTAAAGTCAATTACTTTTATTGAATGCACACTTCAAATTTATAATCAATGCTTTACTTTACTAGAAAGTGGAATGATAAAGAAGATGAAAAGAGAATGAAGTAACATGAATGAGTTAAGGGTCTTAAGGATCTTACTTATTATGCGAATGAATGTTTTATAATTGCTTGTGTTATTGTTTTCTTAGTATTGCTTAAGATCTCGATTATAATTACATGTCCTAAGTATGTACTTTCTACTAAACCAAGTATAATTAGTTAAGTATAATAAAAGCATGAAATCAACGTAGGAGCATGTTAATAACTGATTAGAATAATCGCTTCGAAACATAAACCTGGGAAGCATGTAAAATGACTAGGAAGCATATAAAATGAGTAGAAAAGAAATTAGGATATGATAGTATGTTTTCAATTCCTCTTTTGTGCTTCGCTGTTTACAAGATTATATTATGAAAGTTTTCTATTGTGTGCTTTTAATTACTGCTATGTATTATATGCACTTTTCATTTCAGTTGCTTTTAATTTCAGTTACTTTCGTCTATGCGCACTTTAATTTCTACGAATGTTATGTTAAAAGCATCATGCATCATGATAGGTTGAGAATGTATGTTCACGCATAATGTAATAGAAACAAAGTAGGAAGTACTTCCACGGGGTGGTACTCACATGCATGGTAAGGAAAGTAAAATGATAAGAAAAGACGAAGGAAAGGAATGAAAAGAAAAGAGAGTTAGGAGGCGGATGGGTAGCAGTTCTAGCCTGGCAATTAGGAAATGCTCTTACCTTATCGGGAATGCGACCTAGTTGTCCATAGGAGGTTAGGTCCGACCCACTATACCATTCCATACGGGTCTTCCAATCTCCAGCTCGAAGTACGAGTAAAGAAAGAAAGAAAAAAAAAAAGAAAGAAAGAAAGAAGAAACATAAGAAAACAATTGATTTGGGTGGCCCCCATTCCAAATGAACTAAAGAGAGTCATAAGCATATTACATTAACCCTTTTTTCTTAATAAGCCTTTTGGGCTTACAGTCGCTTGTGGTGTAGATATAGGTACTGTAAGTAGATGAATGCACAGACTAGGAGTAGCGAAAGATCAAGAACAAACAATGGCAAGCATGGATGATGGGTTTGCACACGTGTAGGAGATCGTGGCTGGCCAGGCATATGAACATGGGTAAAAGAGAAACTGTTTTAATTAAGTTAGGTTTTAAATGTCGTGATTAAGTCAAGTAGTAAATTGTATAAAAGCGGTATTTCATTTGCTTAGTATTTTTTTCTTAAATGCTTTTAATTACGCTTCCGCTATGTTTTTAAATGGTTTTATTTTAATGCTTCCGCAAAGTTCTATTACATGAGATTTTTATAACGAGTTTTATGAACGGTTGGTAGCGATCCGGTTTAGACACGCTCTGATTTACTTTCAAAAAGAAAATTTGAAATTTTAACGCATTTTAAAGAATTTACGAAAATCTGGGTCGTTGCAATCTACCTAGACTAAAAAACATAGTTGTAATCATGACGTTTCTAGCACCTTAATCCCGTGTAATTGGTGGCTCGTAATAGGCCGCTTAACTGTTAACTAATCCCAAAGGATGATTAATTAACAAATGCCCTCCTCGGTTATTCATACTTTCACGGACATCTGCTGCGAATATATACGCATCCACTAAGCATAATTGTTGTGAATATTCACTCCCTCAAACATGAATCCACCAACCACTTATCGCCAAGTCATCTTTTAGCACATTCTTTTTTGTGGATACTTAAGCTCCTACCATTTTGCTTTACTTCGAACGTCCCTCAATCTAAACAACGACATTTCATTCACTTTACTTATTACCCACGAACACGCTCCCTTCCATAGATACATGTTTTCAGCAAATCCTTCAATCAAACAAAGATTTTTGCATTTTACTTATTTGTTGCGGATGCCTTCCTTTCTAAGGATACAACGTTATAAGAGAATCCTTTGATCCAAATGACAATGTTTCTTTCACTCTAATTATCCGTCGTGGACAATTTTCGTTCCGCAGATACATTACTTATCATAATACGATGACGTTTCCTTCTCATTACTTATCTGTCGCGGGCACCTTCCCTTCTTCGGATACATTCCTTATCTTAATATGACATTATCCATTCTGTGGACATATTCATTTCCGTGGACATGTACATTTCTGCAACATCTCCCTTATTCTCCATATGACGTTGTCCATTCCTTGGACACATTCCTTTCTGCATACACGTACACTTCCGCTCTCATTATTCACTGTGGACACATTTCATAATATCCACGGACGTTCTTAAATCCAAACAAAGACGTTTCTTTCTTGCAACTTACTTGCGGCAGACACGTTCCCTTTCGCATATATATTCCTTGTCCTAATACGATGTTGTCCATTCTGCAGACACATTCCTTTCCACGAACACATTCCCTTCCCCAGCTACATTTCCTTCCATGAAACCATCATCCCATAATCAATGATCCATGGCCACTTACTGTTTTGTACCCAAAAAACATCCAAAGCTCAAAACGTCCATTCTTATTAGTTCTAGACTGTTGTGACAACACCAAAACCATATTTTGAATATAACTCATTAGGATTATCATTTTATATCTCCATTAAAATTTTAACTTTTAATGTGCCACAAGGACCTATCACTAGGTCACAAACAAGGAGGCTAACAAATGATTACATTTCTCTTCATTTTGCAAGAAAAGAATTACAAAGGAGTTTAGATGGAGTCCCAACACTAAAAGATAAAGACAACCCAAAATACTTACTAATATGGGAAAATGGTCAAGATACTAGTGAACTACAACACCATCGATTGAAGGAGACTAAAAGGCATAGATCAATGACATAGATGAACTAACAATATCATCGATAAGAGGAGACTCAAGGGCATGTACCAATGACCTGGAAGGCTGATCAAATACATGCAAGAAACAAGGATGAAGTTATTACTCATAACTTTCTTATTTAGGAAAGGAAAGAAATCAATAAAATAAATAAATGCTTAACCACATAATTAATGACCGTTACAAAGGTCTTTAATTTTCATTTGTGTTTCTTAAATGTATTTTGTAAGGGTATTTATACCCTTAGTTAAGGTCTACTTGGAGGATCAGATTATGAAGAAATACACTTGTTTGCTTGTTACAAATTCCAACAATTTTCTTTGGGTTTTTGTAGCTAGAATATTGATGATATTTTATCTATTCGTGAGAGTTTGGTAAGGTCATCTTTATTTCAACTTTCTTTCACTACTTAAGGGTGGAAATCTACATTCAAGTTGAGGAATCTCACACACTACCAAGTTAGAGGACTACTCATTCATAGAAGTAGTCATTGAAGTGGAAAAGTGTTTTAGGCATCATTTATGACTGGCTTGTGTTCATTTGGGTATATCTTTGTTTCCTTTTTGAATTTCAATATGAAATTTTAAGGGATTATTTCTCACTCATAAGGGGGAGAGGTGTCCAAATTTCATGTGAAAATTCGTTGTTTTGCGCCATTTTCAACGCACATGCATCTGCTCATCGAAATTATGAAGACTATCACTTTTAGGAATCTTATTCTTTGAAGGAAATATTGTAATACCCTGGAACTAATTTTCTTGCCTACGCGATGTAATCGAACTTGGAAATGATATTATGTAATTCTCCTCGTATCATTATTCATGGCATGCATCCATGGGGAATGTATGGGATAGAAAGTTAATTTCAAAAATGGGAATAAAGTCTGATCTGGGCATTTTTGGACGCCTGTGGATGACAATGCGGATGAGATGTGTCATCCGCAAACGTATTGAATGCTAGCTCTAGGACTTGGGACGACTTAGGACGCAAATTTGCGTTCTGATCTCACTGTGTCTCGGACTTTCGGACCAGTCTGGACGACATGCGGACAAGTTCAGCCTCGTTTGATTTGACTATGTCCAAGTCTGGGAACCTTTAGACGCATGTGGACGGGCGCGGATGAGTTGAGGCATCGTCTGATTTGAATCTGTCCAATTTATGGACAGATTCGAACGATACATGCGGACGCCAAACAGCGTCTGAAAGTCATCTACGGATGGTACGGACGAAATTGGGGATGCCAATTCCCGTCCGTGACCACATTTTGGCCTAGGGATTTTACACATGTGGACGACTGCAGACAATACCAAGGCGTCCACACTAGTTCGAAAAATCATAGATCTACATAAATTTAGGGATTTGAAAACCGACTGCTTGTCGTGTAGTCCATCACTACACGAGATCTCGACAAAAGAAAATGCTCCCAGACAAAAAATCGGCTAGCTCCAACACATTATAGCTAGCCAACCTCCTCTCCTCCCCTACGTGATGTTTACCGTAGTAAGTACTCCCTCCGTTTAAACCTTTAGTTGCTTCCCTCAGTTGAGTCCATTTTTCCTCCCTTCTCCTGCATTCTTCGTTAAGCTTTTCTCTTCTGGAAGGTGAGTGTGCTGCTGGGAGTTGGAGTTGTTGTTGTCCCTACTACAGTCTTCAATACTTAGGTAAGGAATATGGGTTAGTTTGCCAGAGGAGGTCCTACCCACAAGTAAAAATGTGTGTGTGTGTGTGTATGTAGTGATTCTGTTCATAGTTGTTCTGTAAATTTCCTGGACGCTATAACTCCTATTCTGTCCCCGTATGTGTTTGGATCTATGATTTCATTATGCTCTGTCCTACTAGTTAATATGCTATGTTGTTATATTTTTGCTTGGCTCTATTACCACATATCATGCTCATTTCCTCCAATGGGTGTAAAGAGGAAAGCACTAAGCCTGTTAGAAAAGATGAGTAACTGTTATACATTATGCTTTTATTATACATTGGGTTATTAATGATGTCTTGTGAATTCCACTGGACTAATGTGGTCTCATGGTTTCGTTTGAATTTTTCACTTGCCCTTTTGCTCCTTGTTATAATACCCTTACCGTGACTATTAAGCTTGTTAATTTTGTGTAGTGTTTTCGCTGTTGTTGGCTGTCATCACTTAATATCTCCTCAAGCATCCTTTATTGTTATGAAGCATGTCCTGCAAACATACCTATAATTAGTTGTATTAATTAACTTATTGATTTTTCTAGTATTTTAAATAGCCCTTAAATTGTCTATTTTAATTTCCAACAATGTTAGCTTAACTATGGTTAACCTTTAAGCATAATCACCTCTACTTAATTAAATGTTATGCATGATTAGTTTATTACAAGTATGTTAACTATTTTGCCGTTCGTTTTGTTTAATCTCCAAGCATGCCAATTAGTATCTCGAGCATAGCAAATAAAGCATTTCATGTACGCTAATTAACAACCATTACTTGCTCAACTTACCTATTACTTGCTTATTACTCTTTTTAGCATTTCTTGGGTAAAGCATGCTAATCTCTCGTTACTGCAAGTGTATTCGCACGCAAGTCTCTATTGACCTTCATATTAATTTGCATAACCTTGTACTTTATATTGCGATATAATCCTTCAAGCATGTTGTCACTCGTTTAAATTTATAAGTACATTCATTTGCTAATGTGTTATATTCGAGCATGTTAGTTAGTAATTTTGTTAAGGCATCTGAATAATTAGTTGTTACTCGTTTAAATTCAAGCATGGGCAATGTAATCACGTTCCTGTGCAATAACATGCTTTGTTGCCATCTCCATACGCTCTTTGGTGACTATCCTTCATTCTTGACATGCTCTCGCCCTTGTTATGCAACTTTAAATGAAGCCCTATAAATTATTGTTGATTACCTTCCGTATATGCTTTATTGTTTACTTTCCGTACATGCTTTATTGAAATGTCTTCATGCATCATGCTAATAGAAACAATTAGGGAGTACCACCTTAGGGTGGTACTCATATGCATTGGGAAATGAAAAACATTAAGAAAATGCTAAGAGAAGTTGAAAAGGGAATTGGGGGTGGATGGGTATAGGGGTGTTCACGATTCGGTTCGGTTCGATTTTGATGTGAAATCAAACCAAACTAGTCGGTTTCGGTTTTAAAATTACAAAACCAGAATCGGTTTTAGAAAAATCAGAACCGAGTCGGTTTCGGTTTTAAAATTTCGGTTCCGGTTTCGGTTCGGTTTCGGTTTTTTCTTTATTAATTTTTTTTCAAATATTGTAATAAAAATTGTATAAAAATTATAAAAACATAATTAATAACAAAAAAATTATTCTTCCTCTTCTCTTTTCAAAACAAAATTTTGTTCAAAAAATAGTTATTAGGTCTTTTGGAGCTAAAATCACTTCAGAGGTTGAGGCACGAATGACCGAATATGAAACTTCAAAAACAAAAAAACACTATAAACGTATTTATGCGGTTCAGTTTTGGTTTTTCGGTTTTAAAAAACTAAAACCGATAACCGAACCAAAACACTCGGTTCTTACAAAAGAGAACCTTATTCGATTTTTTTAATAGAAAAAACCTTATTCGGTTTTGATTTTTTGATTGGTTTCGGTTCGGTTTTGAACATCCCTAGATGGGTAGCTGGTCTGATGGAGTCCAAGACTCTAGGGAATTTTAACAAGTGCAATCGGCTAAGCTTGTATAACAATTTTGTCCTCTAATTTTCAAACTAGTATAACTTCATAAGCATATGGAATCAAGGGCTGAAATTTGCAGGAGCTTCTACTAACATTTCAAAGATAAACATATCCAAAATTCAACTTTAAATTCGATAAGATCACGAAGATACGATTAAATGGAACTGACCCTCGGATTAGGGTTCTGGGGACAGAATCTGACGACCTGGAAATAACCAGCGAGTTCTCAACGAGCATACATCCTTTTAATACCAAATTTTGAGGAAAACTACACAACAATACCAAGAGTGTCTCTGCCAAAAATTGAAAATTGCTCAACGAAGAGAAGTACATCAAATCGTAATCACAAGTTCAGTCCGAATCTACACAGCGCTGAACAGAATCTCGACTAGAATATTTCCTTCCAAAAACACAATCTTTGTCACGACCCGGAGGGGGGGCCGAACAGAAACGCCAGGCCAAACGACCCGATCTTCGTAGAAGACCTGATCGCCCAGCCCAAGGCTTGTTAATATGTTGCGGAAGACTTGTATGAATACTCAGCCGTAACCCAATTGTAATGGGTCACAGTCCATATAGTAATTGCGAGAATTATAAATAATGCGAAAGTAATAAACCTTTACGTCCAAATGATACTGTGCATACAATTCAAGAAAATCCAACAACCAAGTTTAGTATTTCTACAGTCAACCAAACTAAAAATTATACAATCATCCCGAATATTTCTTAATGATTAATAAATATTTAACTAGATGAAACATATGAAATAGAACAAAGTCCTTACTCTAAATCTCTCTCAAGTTTAATTAACCTTCTCTTTACCTGGAAAAATAAGTCGATTGGGGTGAGTGACTAGCTCAATATGAAACTTATACTAAATGTAATGCACATTTTTCGAAAACATTTGAAATTCATTTTCTCTTTTAGAAAATCTGGCCCCAAGGCCCCGACGAGATATTTAGAAAACATGGCTGTATACATAGACAACTATATGTTAAAAAACTCTCGTCGTGTTTTATATCAGAAACTGTAATCCATGGAAAGGGAGGAACACTCATGGAATCCTCCGAACAAACGCACAGAAAGACGGCGACCGTTTCCGGGCAGCACCTCATGAGCCTGGTGGAAAGAGAAGAGAAAAATGACGGTGGTCCGTAGACTCGACTCGTCACCCAGGTTGTCGTGCAAAATTCCACTACGACACGCCCGAAATATAAACAGATAGAAATCTAACACCCTGATCAGGTTTAGGGATTTGCAACCCACGGAAGCGTCGTCACCTTCCCAATGTCTCCTATTTTCACACAGCGCACAAACAAAAACATCCCCACGTAGCAGGAGATGTATCGGGGATAGCCTCCCAATACTCTGACGCCGCGGTCGTGCAGAGTGCCAAGAGGATCTATCAATCCCGTAACAATAACTAGTATATCACACCATGAAATTAAATGCACAAAAGTAAACATGTAAAACCTTCGTACATACATAGTATAAAAAGCTGACGTGCTGTCGAACAGTCCCCGTCAAGTTTTTCATATGTGGTATCCCACAAAATACGATTTTGAAAATGATGCAATGCAATGCAAAACAACTCAATAAAAAACCCTACCTTGATGACAGCCTGCCTTACCGTCCGAAGCAACCAATCACGCAAAAATCGTATCACACTCGCTGGAATCATCCAAGCCTGACAAATGTACCAAACGCGAGAATTCATAAATTAATCCCAAAAAAAATAACGGAGGGACCTATACCAGAATAGGAGTTCAACCAATCCTATTTTAAAAATTCCAATAAAATTTTCAACTCTACCTAATAACACCCTTTAAACTTAAAATCCAACTTTAACCGATATAGAACTCAAGACCAAAATTCAATTCATACTCCTTGAATTACTTACCTTCAATTACAATTAAAATCCGTCATTCAAAATAACAACCCGATTTAGGATCACAGCAGTAATGAAACAATGCATTTATCTTTTACTCTTTAACTTCAACACTTCAATTATCCACAAACAAAACTAAGTATATTTGGAGGCTAATAACCAAACTCAAGGAATAGCAACCTGGTAATAATCAAAGAGCTATTACCTAACTAGAATAATTTACCAAAATCGAGAACAAAACAGACCGTAAGTCCAACATAGCAATATTTCCCCGAGACATAACATATATCCCTCATAGCTTTCATCACAATTAAATTAGGACATGAACATTTCTCTTCGACATCATTTCATCAAAGTAACTAATATGCACGAGTCATTCAATCCAACATCGAATCAGGACCAAATTGGCATCCATTACCGAAACGAGAATTCCACTAAGTTTTTCACACTCAACAGACCGAAAATTCCACTGCACTACTTATCTAAAAATAGAAATCAAACAGAATGTCAATCCCTATATCCATAGTTATTCATCCAAATTTTCCACAACCAAATTCAACATCAAATCTTGAAATCCATTATTGAACCCAAGCACAAAGGAAAGCTGCTCACCCAACAGAACAAAACAGAACTGAGGGTTCTGTTTTCGCCAGAATCGGATCCGGAGCTGCCGTCGCCGGAGGTCGTCTCTATGGAATCCTTTGATTCGTTCACTGTAAACCCACAACATAGATCAACCAACGACGTCACAAATCTAACTTAACATCGGAGTGAAAACTCGAATCGGAAACCTCACCCACTGAACAGATCGGAGTCCGTTCGTCGCCGGAATCGGAAAACGATTCGACTTGGAGCTCCCGTCACAGATTCGAGATCGCCACTTGCTGGAATCGGAAGGGCACGCTCGGGGTTGAGCCGTTCGGTCGCTGGCGTCGCTCGGGATCGGGAGTTCGCCGGAAGAATCCGAGAAACATCGATTTTGCTCTCGGCCGGTGTCGCCTGCGCTTCACGTCGAAGGTGGCGTCGCTGCAGCGCTTCAAGTGGTCGAAGGCCGCCGGAGAAGCTGCTTCGTCGTCGGCCAGACTCGTCGCAGCGTCTGGTTGCCGGAGTCGTTGCCGGTTCGTCGGTCGGAAGCCAATCCTCTCTCTCCCTCTCAATTTCGTCTCTGCCGGCGGAAGAAGAACAGGGGTTGTGAATGAAAACCCTATTTCCACCTTCTCAAGAACTGCTGCGTACTTTTCCTTCTATTTTTTTTTTTTCCATTTCATCCTTTTCTTTTATTTGTTTCCAACTCTTTAGTTTTTCTTCCAATCAGAGGCTGCCGAAGACCCCTCTCTTTTAATTATTCTCTCCTTTATTTTAATCACATCTCCCACCATCCACTAGCACTTCACTTCTTTTTAATTAATTCTTAATCCTTTTGCCCATCAGGTGTCTCCTTTCTTCTATTCTCTTTTATTTTCCTCAATTACATTTTCAACCCTTTTTCATATATTTAAATAAATTTCCTCTAATCTAATTTAACATACATACCACGTGTCAAATGATTTACTCTTTATCTTGACTTATTCTGATCGTCGCCTAATAACATTTATAACTCTAATTTAATCTTTAACTCCATTTCTTAATTTAATTGTTCATTCGGAAATTTTCAATCGCAGACTTAAATCCTAATTCGCTCCAAACGCAAATCGACAACGATCCTTTAATTTTCTAACTTTCGTTCTTAATTTATTTGATCGCTCGTAATATCTAATTTTATCGATTTGACTAATGAATCAAAATTTTGTACGTGACCACTAACGTGACAATTCGCGTGAATTTTCCAACGTTATGACCAAATATTAACGCGAAAAATTTACACGTAGAATTTTCATCTTGAAAAAATTCTCGGGTTTCACAATCTTAACCACTTCAAATCAAACATATCAAATCCATAATAGACCAAGTAAGGAACAATAACTTCAAGACTATGAGATCCCCTTTTAAGAGTTGATACAAGAAAACAAATAAAAATCTAGAGGAGTTCGCAACCCTCCAACACTAGAGGGTGCGACTTGTTCAGCCAACAAAGAAGAAGGCACTCTCCAATGGTGTTGCTAGTTCTTCTACCTCCACACCACAAAGGACCACCACAAGGAGAGGTAGAACTGGAAGAGGTAGCACGAATCAACTCACCAAAGATCCAACAAGAAAAGGTGAGTCGATTGGAAGGGAGGAAGTCAGCCGAGGGGAGGGAGACCACCACGGTTCTTCAAGCCAAGCTTGATAGCCAGAGTTTTAGGGTTCTTCAAAAAGTGTCCTCCATCTTTCATTAGGAGGGACTAAATATTCGCAAGGGTCTTACAAAAGACAAAATTGCCCTTGGAAGTACAAAAATTGGACATGAGGGCTCGGTTTACATGCAAACCGAGCACCTCCTAAAACAAAACATCAACAATCTAAAAATTACAAAAATAAGAATCCCAAACATAATCCAGTATCTTAATCATAAAAATTGACGTAGCAAATCCATGAATAACCTTTAAATCTTCGAGTTATAGTGACTCCTCCAAGGCGAGAAATTAACAAGTCAATCGCTTGGTGTTGCATAGTTCCACGTGAGAATGTGAAACGGAACTCCTTTGTCATTATGTGATATTTCCTCCGAAAAATCCCATAATTTGTTGTGGCCTGCAAAATAATAGCGCGTTAGAAAATAGATGAGCTTCTTAGCTCGAGAGCGTGTGATCGGTCCACGGGGCACATCAGGGTCTAGTTTGTAAACTAGGCGGAGCCCTTCCCTCATAGGGTATGGGAGTTCTAATTTACAAGAAAAAGATTAGGTTCGATCACTATGCCATTGCATGAGAAAAACCTCTCAAATTCCAGCTCGAAGTATGAGTAAAAAAAGAATGAAAGGAAGTAAAGAACAACTTGGGTTGGGTGGCCCCCATCCCAAAGGGAAACTAAAAAGAGGCATAAGCATAAGTATTTCCCCCATTTCTTTTACCGGGCGATTGGCTCACATCCTTACTAGTGGTGTAGGTAATAAAATGGTAATACCTGGCGTAGAGGATGAGGTTTTCCCTGTGGAGCCTGCGGAATATCCAGAAGAGACGAGACCGGAGTAGACTGATGGCTAAGAGAAAGAAGAAGAATATATTTTGTAAGGGTTAAACAGTAAATATGTTTTGTGAAAATATGCCTATGGCCCTAACTCGTGTATTTTGAATATGTAGCAGTTTTAACCCTGAATTTTAAGCATGTTTGATCTAGAATTCCCATTTAACAAATGCTTTAATTAAATGGTTTTCAAATTTGTTTCCGCTATTTAATCTCGTTTCCGTTAGAATTTCCAAGTAAACTGGGGCTTTAAAAGTGTAGTAGCAACTGAGATTTAAAAAGGGGCACTCTGATTTTTAATTTAAAGAGACTTTCAATAAAGGTTTTGCTGTATTTAAAATTTGAAATCTTAACCGCGAATTAAGTAAAATAAAATAGAAAGAGAAAAATCCGAGTTGTTACTAATATATTGAATTTACATCAACTTTTCACCAACTTAATAATAATAATCTATTTGTAAATTCTTGACTATCATAAAAATATTACTTTATACCAAAAATAATTTCTCGGGTGTTACAATTTTGACTGCTTTTCTTCTCCAATATATTTTTTTTATTTTTATCTTATTTAATTCATTTTTTCTAATTTGTTTTTTTTTTTGTATTTCATGTAAAATTGTGTTTCTTTTTATTTTTATTTATAATTTATTTAAAAATTGATCAAGGACTTATGAGTTTTGTAAATATATATAATTAAAATCCTTTATAAAAAGATGGGAAATTCACAAATCAACCACTGTACTTTGTAATCAATGATAAGTTAATTACTAAAGTATTTTTGCTAACAACTTAACCATTGAACTATGAAAAATAGATGCCGCAAACATCACTGTCATATTTGCCGTTAAACATTTCAATTTCGTTTTGTGGTGGAATCATATATGTTCCACGGTACAAAATATAAAGCTTCTAGTTTGTTGTTCCTACGTAGAATGTCATACTTTCCTCCGCGGAAAGTATAATGTTTTGTCACGGAATGCCAACTTTCCTCTACGGAAGGTCATTACGAATAAACATTTCTCCTTGTCTGTCATTCCCTCGTGAGAAACTTCATACTTTTCCCATGGAAACACATCGTTCCTGAGTAGAAAGTCAGACGTTCTGCCTTCCGTTGCCCTAATATGTATATAATTGGCATTTTTCGCTTTGGAGAGATCAACAATTTCCTCAGCGAATCCTGAACCCTACTCAACGAACCCTGAACCCTTTCATACTCTCAGAGTGATTTCTTCATTGTTTCATCCATTCCAATGGATTCTAGGATGAGCACATTGACTCTCAAATGTAAAGTTTCTTCGTCACAGTCTCAACTCAACCTCATTCAGAAACAGACTTGGCTCGTGATCGCAGACGAAGCGCAACTAAGTTTATTCGCGCTCAGTTTCAGCGCAATGGACGGGCCGCAGTTGAATTATAATTCGAGGTTGAATCAACAAGCACAAGTTGAGGTTGAAGCCCAACCCTAAGCTCAACCTCAACTTCAACCTCAACCTCAACGACAACTAGAAACTCAATTGGACTGTTTCGAACTTGTTATAGACATATTCCAATTGGTTAACTAGGAACTCAATTGGACTTTCTAGCAAGGTTGAGTGTAATGTTCACATTCAAATCCTTCATGACTGTCTCAATTATGGAAGGAAGGTTCCAGTTGGCCTGACTTTTGAATCTGTCCAAGTAATGCGTTGTCATCCATTTGGCAGAGACATGATGATTTTCCATCTTTCTTGAGTAAGTGAGAATGTCGTTATAGCTCTTTATTTGAAACGTAAATTCACCTTGCATTTTTTAGGCATGCATCCACCAAGTGTATCCTTTCTTGTAGGTGGCCCTCTATCGATGAGAGTCACTATGCGTGAATTTGATCTCGTATTCATTATTCAAAGCATGATCTATGATTTTTTCTCTAATTTGGTTCAAAGAACTATACATCTTGCCCGGACATATATCAGCGAAAGAACATTCCACTTGTCGTGGTCGTTGAGGCCTACTATCGCTCATGTCTTTGTCACTGGATTCGCACAATGAACGGAGTTACTCCTCGTCTAGAGTTGTTGAGATGGAATGTCCACTATAGCAGTTTCATCTCCAAATGCTCGAACATCATGTGCCAAGACTATCGACATGGGCTCTACTTCCAATGTGATGTGAACGGATTCCTTATCACTCCTAGATGCCATTGGTAAGCAACAATTGCTGATGCTTAAACTTCGTCTGGATGCGGTACACTTTAGCTCTTAGAAAGGTATAGGGTTCGATAATGGCTCTGAGTGTAATGTAAATTTATATAAGGCAGAGGAACTCTAACTTTTTGCACATAACGATGTTTTCCCCTGCACGGAATGATGTCATTCTGCGGGTGAAAGTATAACGTTCCATGGCGGAATGTAGACTTTCCTCCACAGAATGACACCATTCTGTGCAGGGGAATGACAAACAAGAGGAAATGGTTATTCGTAATGATGTTCCTCAGAGGAAAGTTGACGTTCCGCAGAGGAACAACAAACTAAAAGCTTTATATTTAGTATTGATGTTCTGCGTAGGAACGTATACGGTTTCGTCGCAAAACGAAATTGAAATATGTAATGGCAAACATGACAACGATGTGTGCGACGTCTATTTTCCATAGTTTAGTAATTAAGTTGTTGGTGAAAATACTTTAATGGTTGACTTGTCATTGATTATAAAATAAAGTGGTTGATTTGTTAATTTTCTTAAAACAATCGTACATGCATAGCATGAACAAAGATATGCATGTCATTCCAACATCGCACCTCCCGTCATTAGTTTTAATAAATTTAAGAATGAATTAAGAAAAGTGAATTATAAAATTGTCCAATAAATATTTATCTCTTGGCTCTCCACTACAGTTTGTTTTTTTTTTTAAAAATATTAAATAAAGAAATAATGATAATAATAGAAAGGTAAAATACAATATTGATTCTCGTTTGTTTCAATTGGAATCCCTATAATTTCAACTTTCTCAATTAATTTCATATAATTTTGATTTCATATTTAAATGTTTATAGAGTCACTTTTTGTCAATAAAAAATATCTCATTTTTATTAAAGAAAAGTTTAATTGATTAACTTGTTGTCAACTAAATACATTAGTAAAGTATAATGTTTGTGTTAAGTATAACATGTTGATGTGAATAAAAATAAAGACGCATGAAGAACCCTTTAATAATAAACAAGTAAAAACTATAAGAATTGTGGAAACCTAAATTTAAATAAATAAAAAATAGATTAATGAAAATTGATTTCTTTAATTGCTAATTAAAATGAATTATGTAAAAGTAAAACCCCCTTTTTTTCCCGCCAAAAAAGAGAGCGCTCCTTTCTATTTTCCCGCCAAAACGGTAGGGAGTAAGTCTGACATACCCGCCGGTCTCTTCATTTTCCTCCAGCCGAGCAGAGGAGTAAACGGAGAAATGGACGTCAGCGAGGATATTCGAGCTGCTCACAAGCGAGATTTTTTGGAATTTCTCGAACAAGATGTTTGTGGACTTCAATCTCTTCTTTTTACTACTTTGAAACTTCTCGTCGATTTCTGGTTTTATGATTTGATTGACATTTTTTGTTTTCTTGGCAGGTAGGGAAAGGCATATACATGGACGAAATCAAGGCATTAATCAACCATAAGCGCCGCCGCCTTATTGTCAATATCTCTGATCTACATTCCTTCCGCGATCTCGGTCCCAGGTGTTTCCTTTTCCTTATATTTTTCATGTTATCTTTTTCTATTGCTTGTCACTTGAAATCAGGAACTTTAAATTGTTTCTCCAAAATATTGAGTAACTTTTGCTGCGGGATCAGTTCATTTACTAGTTGCTTCTGGGTAGAAGTTTCTTAGACGTTTTCAGTTTACCAAATATTTTAAATTTTAAATTTAAATGTTTTTTGGTGTAAGAAGAAACCCAGATACTTATTAATTGACTTCCCCTTCCTAATGGGTAAAACAAATAAACTTATGTTTAAATTTGTGCTTCTCTTTCATTCAGAGTTCTTAGGAATCCAAGTGAGTACATGCAATCATTCTGTGATGCTGTCACAGAAACTGCACGTAGCATTGATCAAAAGTACCTCAAGGAAGGAGAGCAAGTTTTGGTTGGTTTTGAGGGCCCTTTTGTCTCTCGTCGTGTCACACCCAGAGAACTTCTCTCTGAGTTCATTGGCTCCATGGTCTGTGTTGAGGGAATCGTTACCAAATGTAAGTTTGTGTATTTCTTTATGATCATTTACATTTAATGCAAGGTATTAGCAAGTTGATGTTCTTTTAAAATTTTGTTACTGTAGTAGCAATTAGAATTTAGATGCCCAAGTCTAATGCTGAAAAGGGAATAAACATAAAATATGTTTATTGCAATTTTTAGTTTACTGAATTCTTTTTTACGGGTGCCTTCTATACTCAGCTACAGATTGTTTAGACAAATTTACAGAAACTCAAAATTTTCAGGCTGCACTTGTCACAAGGAATGGTATATCACCATTGGAAATCATGATGAGATGCATTTATGTTTTTGTTTTACAAAGTTGATAGCGTATACCTAGAAAGTGTTTTTACTTGGTATGCGATATAAAAAGTAAAAAACCAATGTAGTGTCGATATGAAGATTCAAGCACACATGTAAATAAAAGTGCTATAAACAGTAATTTTGTTATGGCCCTCTTTGTAAGTCTAATTAAAGGGATGAGTTACTAGAAATTTCTTTAAGAGCAAATTTGCTTGATCCCTCAATTGGCGTCCACAGTAGTATACGACGTCTGTTCTTTGTCACATTTTGTGCTGATGCAGTTTCAATTGATACAAGTTGATGTGTAAACTTAACGTGCTAGTTAATTCTAGGTTCTCTTGTGCGGCCAAAAGTTGTTAAAAGTGTTCACTTCTGTCCCAAAACTGGGAGTTTTACCAGTCGTGAATACAGAGATATTACATCCAACATGGGTTTACCTACCGGCTCTGTTTATCCTACAAGGGTACTCTCAAATCATGTTTTTTGCTTTTCAAATTCTCTTGGCTTCAGGTTAGCAGGAATCGTTTAAAAAAATTGCTTTTTCCCCAGGATGAAAATGGGAACTTGTTGGTTACTGAATATGGATTATGTAAATACAAAGACCATCAAGCCTTGTCAATGCAAGAAGTTCCAGAGAATTCAGCTCCTGGCCAGCTTCCAAGAACAGTTGATGTGATAGTGGAGGATGACTTGGTTGATTCGTGCAAGCCTGGAGATCGTGTTGCTATTGTTGGAATATACAAAGCACTTCCTGGGAAAAGTAAAGGCAGTGTAAACGGAGTATTTAGGTAGTTGGAGAAACATCTATGACCGCATCTGTTTTGTTTTATCTGATAAATTTCTCCTTTTATTTTCAGATTGAAACCTGAATAAGCTGTCTCTTCATGCAGGACTGTTCTCATAGCGAATAATGTCTCCCTGCTCAACAAAGAGTCAAATGCACCGATTTACAGTCCCGAGGACTTGAAAAACATTAAAAAGATTGCTGAAAGAGACGATGCATTTCACCTTCTTGGTAACTCCCTGGCACCTTCTATTTACGGGCACTCATGGATAAAGAAAGCAGTAATATTGTTGATGCTTGGCGGAGTGGAAAAGAACTTGAAAAATGGTACTCACTTGCGAGGGTGAGGTTTCTATTCATTAGTTGCTGCTATGTTATGGATCAATCCTCTATTTGTCCAAACACTTTTCCATAATGCCTAATTATTCTGCTCTATTTTTTCTTACAGTTGCCTCTAAATGGGAAAAATTTGAACTTTCGAAGTTTAATGTTGAATAGTGCTTTGTTTCTTCAGTGACATCAATATGATGATGGTTGGGGATCCTTCTGTTGCCAAGTCTCAGTTACTAAGAGCAATATTGAATATTGCCCCCTTGGCGATTTCAACAACCGGCCGTGGTTCATCTGGTGTTGGCTTGACTGCTGCTGTTACTTCTGATCAAGAAACTGGTAATGTGTTTTTTCTGTTTTGATAGGCACGAACAAACAAGTAATTTGTTTGTTTGACTGCACTCTCAGGAGAGAGAAGGTTAGAAGCTGGTGCAATGGTCCTTGCGGATAGAGGTGTAGTCTGCATAGATGAGTTTGACAAGATGAATGATCAAGATCGTGTTGCGATACATGAAGTTATGGAGCAACAGACAGTAACTATTGCAAAAGCTGGTATCCATGCATCACTGAATGCAAGGTGTAGTGTAATAGCTGCTGCAAATCCTATATATGGAACTGTAAGTGGATAACTATTTCTATTCATATATCTTGATGTTTCCTTGAAAGTATTAATACCTATAGTTTTGGTGGGTTTTTTTATTGCTGTGTGTGTTAAACTTTCAGTACGATCGATCGCTGACTCCAACAAAGAATATAGGGCTTCCAGACTCTTTACTTTCTCGCTTCGATTTACTCTTCATTGTTCTAGATCAAATGGATCCTGATATTGACAGGCACATATCAGAGCATGTGTTACGCATGCATCGTTATCGTTCTGCAATTGATGGAGGTACACTAATCATATTCACTTGCTTAAAAAGCTTTTCTGTGCTTCAAAATTTTGCTTAACTACTTTAAGTAACATAGGTGATGGAACTCATGATGCAAGCTCCAGATATGGAAGAGAAGAGGAAGCTGAAACTGACTCGTCTGTGTTTGTTAAATATAATAGAATGCTACATGGGAGAAAAACAGATCGGGGTAGGAAGCGTGACACACTTACTATTAAGTTTCTTAAGAAATACATTCATTACGCCAAGCACAGGATACAGCCTGACCTAACAGATGAGGTAGAGATGCTCTTTGTCATCTATAATCCAACCTTCATTTAATATGATTGATTTATTTCTTTTCTTCGCATCTCTACTATTATTGGTCTGACTTCAAGGCCCTGCATTATGGCATGGACAATGGTCATGCTGCTTGTCCTTTCACTACTTTCTTTTCACTTATTTGCTTAATCAATTGATCTGTGGTTAATTATTTGATTACAGGCATCTGAACACATTGCAACTGCTTATGCTGAGCTTAGAAATTTGAGTTCAAATGCAAAGGCATGTAGATAATTTTAACAATTTATGATGTGAAATGTATTGCATTGTTGTTATCTGTAGCGGCTGAAGAGTATATGGTTTGTGTAGACTGGAGGAACGCTTCCAATCACTGCCAGAACCTTAGAAACCATTATAAGACTCTCAACTGCTCATGCCAAATTAAAGTTGAGCAGAAAGGTGAGTTCTTCTTGATACTATTGTTTTTGGTCTTCCTTTCCTCATTTGTGCTCAAACAAGTTGAACACTGAGGTTTCATTAAATTACATGTTATGGCACTTTTTAAATTGTTTAAGTTTAATCTCCGTTGGCACTATGGCAGGTTTCCAAATCTGATGTTGAAGCTGCTCTAAAAGTTTTAAATTTTGCAATATATCACAAAGAGTTGACTGAGATGGAGGAGCGTGAGGAAGAGAGAGAGAGGGAAATGGAGAGAAAACGCCAAGCTGACAATCATACTAGCGAAAATAGTAGACCAGATCGTGGTACCAAAAGAAAAGAAGTGTACGTAGTTTAACATCCTTTTGTTATTCTAATGGCATCATTATTAGCTTGGAAGGAATGGATTTTCTTATCCTGCATGGTTAAAGAGTTTCTTGTTTTTTTTTTACTTATCAATATATTTTTTGCCAAGTTCTTCAGTTTCAACTTCCGTGATTACAGTAGATGATTGTTGCAAATAAAAGGAGAAATCATTATTGTTCTGATGTGGGTGTAAATTTTATGTTATTGTCTTCCTAATTTCAAAGTGGTTAATACTGTTTTGAGGGAACCTTCATAATCATTCTGTCAAGAACCTGGTTATGCCTCTTCATAATTCAGATCTTAATTTGTTTACTGAAACCTCAAGGGGGTTTCTGTAAATCTGACCTTGCAATATGAACTGACATCTATCAAATAGGATTGGTTGAACATTGGAACTTCTATGTTCTGGTAGATGATTATAGTATTTTTATGGATACATATGGATATTGATTACTTTGTTATTTCCCTTAATTAGTTCAACTGAGGATGCCATGGATGTTGATGATTCTCCCGCCAGACCTCCAACCAGTCTATCTTCTGAAAGGTCTGAATGGCAAGCTCTTAAGAAGATAGTCAATGCTTTCTGCGATCGGTGGAACTTGTCTATTTCTAATTTGACTCTTGTTTTCTGCCTTGCAGAATAGGAGAATTTAATACATTATTTGGTCAGCATATGCGCTCAAATCGCTTGGACCTCATATCTATTGATGAAATTGAGACTGTGGTCAATGGCCCAGCTGGTGTGCATTATACGAAGGCAGAGATAAAGTTACTATTAGAGGTAAATTTGTTAGTGCATTTTCTTTTGATTTGGTGCTTAAAACTGGTTTTTGATTGGCCTTCAAGCTGAGAGGTTTGGAAATCAACTTTGACTAATTGGGAATCATGATATAGAAATTGCAAGATGATAACAGAGTTATGATAGCTGACGGGGTCGTGCATATGATAACATAGTCAGCAGACATAAATTTAAGGTAACCTAAAGCAGCTACTCAATGTCAGGTATTTGCTAACACTAGTTTTCATAGTTAAATGTGTTGTATTTATATTTATTCCTTTGTTTGTGTTTATCTTGATCACATAGTTTGGAAGGACAGCAATGGTGGCCACGTTTCTTGGGGGAGGAATGGAATGAAGGTTTGTATCGACGACGAGTAGCAGAAATCTGTGCAAACATAAATTAAGTTCTTCCTGTCCTTTTTCTGTAAACTCAAAGATTGATTGCTGATAATTTTAGTGTTCTTGGAAATTTTCTTTGGAATTGTAGATGAATTAATGTAGTTCGTTGGTTGCTGTTGCTTGTTCAACTTATGCGATAATGTGTAATCAATTTTTGAATGGTGTAGCCATGTCCTGTTAATTTGCATCTATGCCTCCTAACAAAAACTGCGTCAATTACTATAATTCGGGTACGATTGACATGTGAAGATTAATTAGCCACCATTATGTCACTAATCTTGTAAATTTATGTTTCGGATAAGTTTTTTATATGATAGTATTAATATTTTAATTGAACAAAACCTTCATCTGGAGTAACTCAACTAATCATTGAACTCCATCGCTGCTTGTTAGTCACAGATAGAATTATAGTACGGCTGTGTTTCGTACTTTTTTGGGCATGCAAGCAGATAAGAGTTACCAGAAAGGCAGTAAAAAAACAATAACAAATGTGATTAAAAAAAATATAAAGAATGAACCATGAATAGAATTTGAGAATAGCAAATAGACATTTGAGAATTCATGAACCAAGAAAAAAAAATAGAATTTATAATATTCTTTTAAAAACAAAATATTCTAAAGAATATTCATTAAGAGAAAAAACACCACTCTTTGATTTCATAGTGTGCATAAAAACACATCACTTATTTTTTCTTCACACGCTTTCTTTTTTATCCCCCAAAATTTCACTATTTTTCTTCTTTTCTCTTCTCCATCTCTACAAAATTTTTGGATACTAAGAAGTGTTGAGAAATTCCATATTTATAAGGAAAAGTTTCTATAAAATGACAAACTGCAAATTGATATGTCAGACGACATATTCAACAATGAAGGATCTTCCTCTCCTGACCTATGATTAAGTAAATATAGTCCACTTGAGTTTCTATAGAATTTGGGCTTACTTTATTGGAAAATCTTTGTTTTCATGTCTAACCCATTTTCATTCGTGTAGATGTTCTTAATATATATTTATTTGATGTCTAAAACATTTCGTATCCAATAATATTTTATATATATTTTTGGCTTCGAATGAAAACTCATATTCTTGCTCAAATAAATAACACTTTAACTGTCATATCACATCATATATTTGTTTTGTTTATGACTCGACTCTATTAGAAATTTTTGCGTTAAAAAAACTTCTTTACATGTTTCTGTAGCTGTTATATACTCAGCTTCCATTGTTGATAATACAATTGATTGTTGCCACTTAGATTGTCATGATAATACTCTCCCTCTAAATATAACAAAATACCCTGATGTTGATTTTCTTGAGTCAATATTTTCAACCATGTGTGCATCAGTATAGGCTACTAACGAAGACTCTTTGCTCCCAAAATACATACTTAATCAAAAGTATCTCTAAAATACTTAAAAATCTACTATAGTGCATTCTAATGCTCTTTGCTTGGACTTGATAGAAGTTGGCTGATTACTCCAACATAATATGAAATATCAGGTCTCGTACAAACTACATAGCATATATCAAGTTGTCGACTACTGAGGCATATGGAGATCACTGCATTTATTTATTTTTCTTCTTCTTTAGTAGAAGGTCCTTCTTCAAAAGTAATCTTTAAATGTTTAGCAAGTGGAGTACTGACCGAATTTGCCATATTCATGTAGAGTTGGCTGTGAATTTTCTTAATATATTTCTCTTGTGATAGCCATAACTTTTTATTTTTCTTGCTTCGCTGGTTCTAAGTCTTTCATAACAAAAGACTTCCTAAATTCTTTCTTTAACTTAACAATTTTTCCTTTGTCTGGACCCATAATCAGTATGTCATCAACATAAAGTATAAGGATTATAGATGTACCGTCCATGAATCTTTTAATGAATGTACAATGGTCCGAGAAAGTTTTCTTGTATCCTTGATTGACCGTAAAAGAATCAAATTTCATGTACCATTGTCATGGGTTTTGTGTTTAATGCATACAAGCTCTTTTTCAATCTACATATCAGATGTTCCTATCCTTCAACGACGAATTCTTCTAGTTGCTCTATGTAGATCTCTTCTTCTAGTTTACCATACAAGAAGATGGTCTTAACATTAAGTTGTTTGATCTCTAAATTTAAACTTGAGGCTAATCCAAGAACCATTTGTATGGATGATATTTTCACGACAGGTGAAAATATTTTCTCAAAGTCAATGTCTTTCTTCTAACTATGGCTTTTTACGACTAGTCGTGTCTTATACCTTGTAACATCCCGTAGTGTAAAACATTTTTCTTGTCATTTTTTTAAAAGTTCATTAAACCATATCAAAATCGGGCATTTAAAATAATACAACAAAAGTCTTAAAAGAAATTTCATTTAAAATTTAAATGTAGTTGTAACGCCCCATTTATTTTAAAAATCATTTTTCTCTATTTTTAATTTTGTGGTATAAAAGTTTTTTGCTTAATCTCTTCGCATGCGTAAATCAGAGTTAATCAAGCGAAATTAAATAAAACTTTTCAAAACATAGTTTTAAACCTTCCAACAAAGTCAATGATTACAAAATGGTTTGTCATGTCAAAAAAGGAAGTTTAATTGATCAAAATAACTAACACCATTTACGTGAGCTACAACCATCAGGTCGAACCCGGATGATAACCCAAAGGATCATCCTGGAATGCCTCTTCCTCAATTGGTATGTCACAAACATCGTCACCTACATCACGAGGAAAACAATGAGCCTAATGCTCAGCTGGAATAAAAAATGGAATGTAAAGCTACTGTTATGCATGATCATACAATGCATTACAGAGAAGAACTGTATCTTGTCTGTTAATCTGAGAGATTGATACGTCAATTGGTCACGTGGCTTAACCGTATCTTCGATGAGGAGACACACCAATAAGGGTGTCACCACGTGCCATCTCCAAACACTTTTGTTGAAGACATTGGGGATTTCTGTACAAGAGAAAAGGATCCCAGGGTCCATGTGGCTATACCTTACCTCCGTTCCCTACGTGGGAGTAGGTACCCCATTGGGGGTGTCACCACTGATGGACCGTCACCAATTCTCCCGAACCCTCATATGCCTATTTACATATATTAGGTGTGTCATGTAATATGCTAACGAATTCATAAACCCTAAATGTGATGCATGAATGTCACGTATAGTTCACACATATACATACATAGAATGCAAGCTGAAAGTAAAATATAATAGTAAGGTTATGGCCATTCATACTAAATTGTTTATTTACATTTATCTAATGGTTTCTTAGCAATGTACAAAGCATAAATCAAAGAGTTATAAATTAGGACAACCATTTACTAGTCATATTGTATTTTTAACTCCTAAGAGGAATTCATCCTTTAGTGTGCCATCCCCTCACCAGATTTTGTTCATGCTAATCTCACCCACAAACTCCCGATTTAATCCCTATCGTCCAACATTTTACTATGAGCAAGGTTTGGATCTAGTAGTCCATGATATATAGTATAAATTGTTTATAGTACACCATAATCCAGACTTACATATCCAACAAAATCCAGATTTAGCAGTCCATAATATCCACATTTGAAAACAACAAATTAAAGCAGTAATTCCATCCAATTATTGCTATCATTCTTAGCCAATAATTTCACCAACAAAATTTATCTGATGAGAAGAAATAACTTTGGATGAAGACTTTTCTTTTACGACAAATGAAGTTGGCAATCCGATAACTTAGATGTGAGATAAAATTTCTGCTAAGTTCTTGTGCTGTATAGAAGTAAAAGTGATGTAATCTTTTGGACGTTTCGTGTAAAAGTAGGATACGAGACGTTACGTTGAGTTGTAGATCGAAGGAATAATTACGCTGAGCAAATTTCGAGGACGAAATTTATAGAAGGAGGGAGAAATGTAATACCATGACTTTTATATTGAAATTTAAAGAGGATAAATTAGAAAGTAATTGGGGATATTCGAATTAGTCGAATAATTATCAGGGTATTACAAATAACGTAATTGATAGATTATTTTCTAAGAAATTATCGGATGATAATTAAGATTATTGGGGGTAAATTGATTAAAGAGTAATTGAATAAAATTGCCAATTTAAATAAAATAAAAATAATAAAATAAGATTTAAAGTAGAGAAATAGACATTGTGACACTTCGGTCGATGTAGCGGTAAGGGGCGGTCAAGTGCGGACGAAGAGGATTTGAATCTGTTTGTATTTTTTGGACATTTCAGTCGACATGCAGACGAGGCTTCAGACGCCTTTCCTCGACCAAATAATAGAGATGTCGCGAAAAATGAGAATTTAAAGGGTCGAACCAGTTCATCGCAAACCGATCTAGTTTGAAGATAAATGAGAAGAAATAAATTGTGTTTGAAGATTTACTTGATGGAAATTAATTAAGGAAATGGAAGTGGGAAATTAAATTGGACCAATAATTATTGTCAAGCAATATTTGGAATAAATCGGGAATTGAAATTGGGTTGAAGATAATTTAATTAAATGAAAGATTTAGTTAAATAATTAAAAGAGCATTTAATTGAGTAAAAGAAGATTTGAATTAAAAAGGAAAATTAAATGAAATTAGAAGGAATTAAAATAAAGAAAAAATCAATTGAGGAAGGGATGATAGTGAACCGGTTTGGCTCGGTTTGCTGGTTCGGTTCGGTTGGAGATAAATTATGATTGGTTTTTATTTTACTTTGAAGAAAAGAAAATTGAGAGAGAGAGAGAGAGAGAGAGAGAGCTCGGGCGAAGGCGGGTCTTGGGCAACAATGTCCGGTGAGCTTGCGGGTCACGTTGTCGTTCTTGGGCACGCATGGAGCTCGGCGTGGTTTTGGCATCAGAGGAACGTTCTGTAATACCCCGAAAAATGTATTTCCCTTTTTGATAATGTAATAATTCTGGATAATTTTATTATATGACTAATTTGTCAAATTATACAACGATGAGCGAAAGTTGTGCATGGAAAGTTGAGGGTTAATGTTGGAAAAATGACCTAAATGTGAAAACTTAGGAAAAAAATTCATAAGTGTCGTCGAGTTGCGGATGCCGTTATGGCCACTGCAAACGATGCGAAAGAGAAGACATGGCGTCCGATTGAATCTGTTTCAAACCTGGTGCGTTGCGGACGACACTATAGACGATGCGGACAAGAAGGCATGGCATCAGAATGAATCTGTCCTAAATTCTAGACAATTCAGACGATGCGGACGGGAAAAAAATGGCGTCCGAATGAATCTGTCTTAAATTCTGGACAATTCAGACGATGCAGATGAATGCGAACGAGAACCAAATGGTGTCCGAATGATTCTATTCTAAACCATGGTCACATTCGGACGATGCAGACGATGGCTGCGGACGACTCGACTCGTCCGCAACATCGGGGAATTTTGAGAAAAACCCATTTTAAATTCAAACCTCTATCTTCTGATTTCTTGTTGCAGTCGACAATCTTCCCTCCCAGTCTATGCCTGCAATGTCCAGCCCTCCATGCAGGTTGGAAGGCTTTCCACGTGTCTATTCCCCTATGGGCCTCCCCTTGTTGGATTGTGTGTTCCTCCTGCAGCTGCAACTTATCCACTGCAGCAGCTCAATCCTCTCCATCATCTATATTATGTAAGCCTTTCCCCCTCCGTATTGTATTCTCTGTGAGCGTGAATGAGTGTGGGAGTACTATCTTGCTGTGAAATTTTCAGTAAAGGGTGAGTCAAGTGAAAGAGTTGTTGACATTGGAATGACACTCTGAAGTCCAGTGGTAGGATTATTCGCCTGTGAAGTGCAGTGAGGGAAACGTGTGAAGGATTTGTTAAATTGGGACAACTTCCTCTTTGGTTGCTGTATTGGCTGTGTTGTCGACTTTGGCTAGAAAATCTGAGGTAAGAATTAGAATATTGTCTTGGCCAAGGAATGACTCTACATTACGGGTACTTGGATGATATTGTATTACTTTGAATACTTTGTTTTGAAATGCTAAACTTTGATTAAATTGCTGGAAGATGGTACTGTGATATTGTTAGAAAACCATGAACTGCCACCATATGAATTGCTAAGAAATGTTAGAAGATTTTTGATAAATTTTCTGGAAATCATGAGATGTCATTATCTTAACTGTTGTGAATTGTTTGAATCAAAATGTTATATCCTGATAAGTTGCCACAATTGGAATCGTTACGCTGTTACATAGACTGTAAATGTGTAAACTTTATTCATAAATGACAAGTATGGACTTTTGGACAAGTAGAAATCTAACGGTGAAGGGCACAAAGGAAACGATTTATGTATGCTATTAAGGACGACTTGTTTACTTCGATACTATAGTTGAAACTCTTAAAAATATCCTTATTTCTGTTTGAGCATGGGCCTAAATTAAGGATTATGAAGCTTGAGATTTAAAACTTTGCAATTGCTTTTTGCCATGCTTTCAACATGCCTATAGTGTGATCATTTGAATCAAATGGGAAAAGCTGCGTGGGGTAGTGAGATTATAGTTGAAACGAACCTTGTAAATAAACTTAGGGCTGTTATCTTTGCCAGTTTATCGATAAATGAACTGATAATTGGCACTACTTTATTTTACATAAATACCTAGGTTTGTTAATAATAATAATGAGGATTAACATGATGAATTTCACCTGTAATGATTGGTTGTTACTTTTATATGCTTATACATTGAGTGCCCTCTTGTATTTTACTTTGAGAATTATTTATGGTATTCATGCATCATCCAAGGACTTATAAAACTGTTTACATGCTGCATGTCATCTTAAAATATATATAAACAGTCATGTGAGGGTTCGGAAAAATTGGGGATGATTCTCGTGGTAACACCCCTATTGGAGTGCCTACTCCCAATTAGGGGGCGGTGAGGTACAGTTAAGCCATGAGAATCATAAGATTCTCAATTCTCTTGTTTTGAAATCCCCAATGGCTTCAACAAAAGTGTATGGGTATGGCTCGTGCTAACACCTCGATTGGTGTGTTTTCTAGTCAGAAATATGGTTAAGCCACGAGACCTAGATGTACCCATCGCCCTAAACAACAGACAAGATACGGTTTTTTCTGTAATACATCGCATGATCATGCATTACTTGCATTGCATTTAATTCTGATTCTTGCTGGGCGTTAGGCTCATTGTTTTCCCCGTAATGTAGGTAATAATTATAATGAAGAATTTGTACCAGTGGAAGAGGAGGCGTTCCAGGATGACCCCTCGTGTTATCAGCCGAATTGATCTGCTGGGTGTGACTCTTATGGGATGTGGGATTTTGGTATTTTGTGAGAAGGGTATTTTGGTAAATTTTGCTATCATTATTTTGAACATTTTCATAATGTTATAGGAACTTTAGGACTTTCGGTAAACCTTGAACTCCGTTTTGAACCCTTCTATATTTATTTCGTAATGTTTCCACAATAGATTATTTTGATTTTACGTTCTTTTAAAAATGAATTTCAAATAATGAGTAAATAAATCAAGCGAAATACGTATTTTAAAATAAGGAAACATGGTTTTCAAATAACGGGGCGTTACACGTTCGACCCGTGGGAATGACTTGGACCGAATGAAATAGGGGTTGGAGCTTCGCAATGCCAGGCTAAGGTAAGTGTCGTTGATGGATTTAATTCTGTTATGTGTTCTTCTTCCTGGCATTTTGATGGATTTTGGCCAAGGTATGGCCGTGAATTTGCTTCTCCTGGAAATGGTAGGGACGAACGTGATGGCGGGGCGGGGCGGGGCGGGGCAGGGCGGGCGCCGCGGGGGGGTGGGTGAACAGTGACCTGTGGGTTCACGTTGGACCGGACCATATTGGGTTTCTCTTCAGCAACTCCTCTGGTAAGCTTTCCACTTTGAGATTAGGCAATTGACCACCTTCCTTTGAAGTGTGTGACTTCCCTGCATAACTGTGTCTTCTCTGCCTATTTAGGAGTGACAGCCAATGTATGGGTGTGGAGTTTTCTTCCTGTGCGAGTGCGAGAAGTGAATGTGAGGCTGGGACAGAGTGAGTGTTTGAGGAGTAGCCTTCTCGGGTACTCCACACGTATGATGTAATGCCCCAAATTATATTTTTCCCAATTTTGAAAACCATAAAATTTTCCCCAAATTGATTTACACAAAATTAGGTTTAATTTGGTCGTTATAAACCCTAAATTACAAACTTAGTTAATAAAATCTTTATTTATAGCGGAAGCATTTAATAAAACAACTAAATTTATTAGAATATTAATTTAAAGTTATTTATTAGGGTTAATCCTATTAATTTTAGCTTATTAAACAAAACATTTAGTTAAGACTTTATTAAATCAAACATAATTTATTGAAAAACTAAATACAAAACTCATTTGAATAAAACTAAAATATTAAATAAAGTCTTTCTCGAAGTACTAAAACTGTAATAAAATTTATTATGCTGACCTATCGTTGACATAATTAATATTTTCCTCTGTATGCTCTTCTACTTCGGGAAAATCCTCGATCAATCCAAATTCATCATCTGTAAAAAATTCACCTACATCACAAGATTAAGACGTGAGATAAACTCAGTAAGTGGAAACACGTGCCTAAATGTTTAATCTCATGTATTACCAAGTTTTTAAGTTTGAAAGTTACATACTAGTTGGAATTCATTTTCCAGCCCTACCAAGTTTCAAGCTTTCATTAGCTATCACAAGTTTTCATGCGTTCAGGCTTTCATTAGCCATCTCAAAAATAACTACCAAGCTTCAGGCTCTCATTGGTCATCGCAAGGTTTCATACGTTCAGGCTTTCATTAGTCATCTCAGAGTTTTCCGTCAATTCCATCATATTCATACACATACAAGATGACCTATAATTTTTATCTTGATTATAACATGTGTCAATATCTAATCGTACATGACAGAATAAAAATATGCAACTTTAATAATAAAATAAAAATAAAGAAAATACTATATGCCTTGTGATGTAGGGCCTATGGCCAAAACGTTTTAAGTGTACCACTTACCAGGATTCCAAGAGAGTAAGGATTTAGAGTATTTCTGAATCTTTGAATAATTAGCCTACGTTGAAAGAATTTATAAATTTATTTCTATCAAATAATAATATTAATCCTATGAAAAGATTTTGGCAGAAAATCGTTACCACAAATTCTCAATTGGGTCTAATACAGATCTGGTCGGGTCGGGTTGACTAATTGGATTGGTACGGATCATTGTGCTGGATCAGTTTGGTTCACAGTGCTAGGATTTTGATCCGATTCGGAACACTTAAATTGGACCGATTGCGTTGACACCTTGACTGAGCCCCTTCTTCTCCTTCTCCTACGGCCTTCATTCTGCGAAAATTGAGAAACAGAGTTCCTTCTCTGTTTCGCGCTGAGAGCTCCTCTCTCGCTACTCGCTGGTCGCCGTCCGCTACGGTGGGAGAGACGTCGTCGTAAAGGAAGCTCGACTGGAGAGGGAGTTGCTTCGGGAGGGATTTCTTCGCGGCCAAAGGTATGTTTCTCCGAGATCTCCCAAGGTTTTTCTTCGATTTGGTGTGCCTTCTGAGCTCGGTGAGACCCTCTTTTTGTAGGGTAGTCTCACCATGCTTTCCATAGAAGGAACGCTTCGAATCTGCCCTTCAAAGGGTCCAGATTCGGCGTTGGATAAGGAAGCATTTCTAGCTTCCTGGAAACGCTCCATTTCAGAGTAGTGGATTAGGAAGCCAACACAAATTTGGGTTTCAGTTGAGCTATATTAGGGAACTAATTTCTAGGGTTGCTTTGATTTGAAAATTTTCCAATTAATGTTCTGTGAACCAAAATTGGAAACTAAGTAATTAGGGTTTTGATTTAGTTTGAATTTGAGAAAGAGTTATCATGATTGATTATGTTTTTTTTTGAGAAATTCATTTAATTGTGGGTGATTGTTTTAGAAATAGGAAGAATAGTTCCCCGATTTGGGTTGATTTACCTAAATTGATTAAATTGACTATGATTTACTCTAATTAGGGTTTAATGATATTTAATGTAGAAAGATTTGATATTGAAATTTGGGTATTTTGAATTTGTAACGTTACATATGATGAATTCTTTCTCAACTTTTATGAATCTAATTATGTTAACAGTAGAAGGAAAGAGTGTGATGGATGTTTATGTTGTTTGTGTGTGATGGATTAGTTACTGCTTGATACATGTTTGGAATCTGCTATTTGATGGTTTGAGCTCACCTCTTGCTTTGGTTCTGCCATTAGTCATTGTGAAGAATGTTATTCTGATGGAAATGTTTGGTTCGTTAGTTGGTTTCTGCCGAGAGATATATTTTGAGGAAATATTGTTATGTGATTTAGGTGCTACTACCCATTTTGGTTACTGTCCAACCTTGTTAAATTTAAGTGTTGTTCTGCTATGATGGATTAATGGATTGTGTTCTGTGTTTATCATGCCTTGTGTTTATCACTGTCTTGTTGGAGCTCATCAAGAAATAGAAATATGCCCTGATTAATTAAAGCTGGTTCCTTGTTTCGTTATTGCTATTGTTAAGTGTGGGCTATTGCTATTTTGTTGAACATATTGGACATTGAGGGATTGTTATTGTGAAGTTGTTAAGTAATTGAAGACATATTGGAACTGTTATGCTTTGTTGATAGATATAGTTATCTACTTAATGACAGCTTTGTATGTACGGTTCTCCATTGGATGTCTATATTCTATTGGTTATTGTAAGTGGAATATGCTGTTAAGTTGAATTATGTGAAGAAGTTGTTTTGTTTGCGATGAGATATGAAGAGCGAAAGCTCCTATGTGCATGATATTGAGATACAAATTTAGGAAATTGGGTTAAGAGTTTTATTAAGAAATGGTTATGGAGTAAGGGTAATGAAATTGTGAAGGATAATGAACTATATGAATGAAGTTCATAATCTGTGGTTTTTTAATAATTTTCTATTGAATGGTTTTGAAGGTACTAAGACGAATGACATAATCGCATTGAAGACTCCAGGTAAGTTGATATGCATGTGTTTTGGTCTTCGGACCCTACATCGCAAGAATTAGGATTGTATACTGCATGTTTATTAGATTTATGTTTTTTTAATGACTTGTTCATAGCAAGGTATTTATATGATCATGTTTGAGGATATAGAACTGTATGCATTCACGAGTATATTGCATGTGTAACACCCCGACTTTTTATATTAAAATTTAATAAATATAATTGGAAAGTAATTAGGAGTATTTGGATTTATTAGATAATTTTTGGGGTATTACTAAGGACGTATTCGTTAGATTATAATTTATGGAAATTAATGTAATTAAAATAAATATTAATTTAATTAATTTAAATTATAATGTTGGGAAATTAAATAAATGGGGAGAAGGATATTTATAAATTAATGAAATGAATTAATATGATTGAAGGGATGAAGGAAGGTGAACTAGTTTAATTGTCTAGTTCGGTTCACAACTTGGCTTGGTTCACACATATTATGTTGTCTGGAAATAAAAGAAGGAAAAGAGGAAAATTGGCCTTGGCCATTCTCGAGCTCGAGAGGAGATTGAGCGAGGGAGAGAGAGAGCGGCGACACGAGGGAGGGCAAGGGCGTCTGAGCGACGGCGAGCTTGGGCTTGGCTCGGACGGCTCCTTCGCGGTATGCATGACGTCCGGTGAGCAGCTACAGCGGCGTGTGGGTAGCGGCTAGGGCGTGGAATCGGAGCTCCCGTAGGCTTTGTTTTTCAGCGATGAGTTGAGGTATGCCTAGTCGATTCTTCTCCTCCTTTACGTTTTGTTGATCGGGCGTTGGCTGGAGGTGTGATTGTAGGGACGAATCGGCGATTCTCGCGATGGACGGAGGATTCGGTCGAGGTGCAGCTGACTACCTGCAACCCGCGACCCAAGTGCTCTGACCCGGGTGCTACCGAATTTGGTTTGACCCAGTTCGGGTTGAACTGTGGTTCCAGATCACCCTCCACCCACTCTTCTAGCCTGGAATTGTGCATTATGTGATGAAAATGCAGAGTGGGGAAGAAATTATGGGATGATGTCGACAGAGGGTAGTGGAGTTGTGCTATCTGGTAAGTTGAAAGGCAGAGAAGGGGAGCGTGCATTCTGAGGAGAATTGGAGACAGAGAGTGATGAGCTCTCTGGAGAGGGCTGGGGCCGTGAGCTGTGAAGGAGGGAAGCTCCTTGGAGGGGAGCTGTGGGCCATGAGATATGGAGGCAGAACCAGTGTGCTGTCCTTTGTGAGGTAAGGTTCTGTGTGTTCGATTCTTGGCCTCTATTATCGATTGTTATGGAATTCTGTTTGGTTGACTGGTTACGTTTATGATGTTTATGTTGATGATGTTGCAGAGTCGTGCTCCATCATTGGTTGCTCTATGTTTTGGTGCTGTTTGATGATGTTTGTGGCGGTGTGGAAGGTGGAATCAAGGGTCTACCCTCGGGTGTCTACGTTGTTTCCTCTCTGGTGTTGGGTAAGGCATCCCTTCACTTCCTTTATGGATTTTGGAGATAATACAGGAGTGATTGATGTGTGAGGGATGTGTTGGCTGTTGGTTTGGTTGTTGGCTATTAGTCTGGTTATTGAATTACTGCCATTGTCTGGATAATGTCTCTCTTTTAGTCATTGGTCTAAAACATGTTAAGGATAGATATTATGGATGGATTGCCAAATATATATGCTTTGTTGCTTGGGTTATATTTTGTGAGGTGGAATTGTGAATATAGCACTCTGATGATTATTTTCAACAAGCATGAATATATATGTTGGACATAGAAAATGTTAAATTAATGCTTTGTTGTTGGATTATGATTCGATGAACTCTCTGTGATGGATATTGATCATCTGTTTTGGGTAGAACTACTGTCCTTATTGTTCTATGTGAAACATGAAATGTTGGATTCTTGCCTTGATGTGTTATGATGTGTTAATGACTCTGTTGTTGAATAAGGATAATCACATTGAAGGTTTCATGTTCTATTAACTATGCATGTGTAATGTTCTCTGTCATAGTTGTTAGAAACTGTCAAATGGTTGAGGAAAAGGAAATGCATAATCTTTGAGTAATGCAAGTTGAGATAGGTTATGTTTTGTTAGGCATCAAAGAAGTTCTTAGAATTACTAGGGGTGTTCATGGGACCGGTTCGGTCCGGTTCTGGTGGAAACGGTACTGAACCAGTCGGTACCGGTACTGGGATGTCAATACCGGTATCGGTCCCATGGGAGTTGGTACCGGTACCGGTTTCGAACCTGTTGTACCGATACCGGTACTGGTTCGGTACCGATTCTGTACCGAAATATATATAATTTTTTTCCAAAATTAAAATTAAAAAGAATAAATATATGAAATGAAAAAAAAAATCCTAAATAATTGATGAAGGTTTTTAAGGATTGATTGGTTTGGATATGTGATTCAAATCCAATATGACTATCAGTACAATTTGATCAGAAAATTACCTGAGAAGTTTACCTTGACAGAATCCCATGGTCGCCATTCATCTTCTCCATTTGAATGACTTGATGTAAAAGAAGAACACGGCAGCTTGATCAACAGACTGAAAAAGATGAAGCTGTGCCCATTAATTTGTAGCTAGTGGGTATTAAGAAAATTCCTTCTAAATCTAAATTGAAAGCTTCAAATCTTGATAGCAAAAGCATACCAGTCCAGTTCATCATCCAAATAAATATTCTCTGCTTCATTGACTTTTGTTAAAGAAGTGCGAATGATTAATCAAAAGATGAGAACCATAGTTTCAGCGGCAAAACCTTAGCTTCGATTATCGACAAAGATATCGATTAAAAACCAACATGAACCTTAAATTTTTCTCATCAATTCAAAACCCAAGGGAGGAGAGAAACCTAATAAGCATCGTATCGAAAATCTAGTAGCTAGAGTGTTTCAAAGAAGACAAAATCTTGAATTTACAAGGGTTAAAGTTCAAAAGGGAGAGGCAAACAAAGACTCGAATTTTATGTATGCAAGTGGGAGAGCAATCTGTAGGATCGGGGATTTGCGGGCAGAGCTGAAGAGGGGTGTTCATGGGACTAGGGGATTCTCGGGTGCTGCAGGATCGAGGATTCGCGGGCAGAGCTGAAGACTCAATCGGTCTGGGTGCAGGAGCTGGAGAGTGACGACTTGGGATGCAGGAGCTGAAGGATTGGAGATTTGCGAGGTCAAGGTGCAGATTGCAGTGCAGACTGCAGTGCAGAATCGGGGAGTCGGGACTTCGCGGGTGCAGTACAGTGAAGGTCGGGGTCTCGACTCTCGGGAACTCGAGGTGCAGTGCAGTGCAGGATCGCCGATCAGGGTCTCGGCCTTGGGGACTCGCGGGTGCAGAGCAGAGGTGATTGAGGAATGAGGAGAATGGGAGATGAACCAGATGGCAGATGGTACCCTAAATTTAATTTTGGTACTGGTCGGGCGGGACGGTGCCAGTACTGGGGGTACCGAGTACCGAACCGCAGAAGTCGGTACTGGTCCCAACAGTACCGACTGGGGTTCGGTACCCAAATTAAAGGTATTGGACTGGTACGAAAACCGCCGGTACCAGTCCGGTTCTTCGGTACGGGTCGGTCCTGCACACCCCTAAGAATTACTATACAATTTAGAATACAAAAAGAAAATGAAATTTATAAGTTGTTAATGTTTTAATTATGAAGGTATTGTAAAAGGAAAAAGAAGGATAAAGATTAAATACGAATGTGCGTTAAAGCTTCAAGGTAAGAAATTGAGTAGAATCTTTTGCCTGTGGAGGCCCTACACCATTAGCCATGTCGTTTACTGTAATTGTTTGTTTATGTTTCCATCATGCTGCTTTAATTATCATGCCTATGAAAATCGCACGTTTTTAGTTTAATTTTCGAGCATGTTTAGGATATTGGCATATAATTATGGTTTCGTTTAAACTGCCAAGCATGTCTGTGTTGTTACCGCTTTTCTTAAATTGCCAAGCATGTCTACATTGTATTTCCTTTGAACTGCCAAACATGTCTAATTGTTATATTCTTTTTTAATTACCAAGCATGTTTAGAATATATCGGCATGGATAGGGTGTTATAGCTTTCTCTTATATCTTTTACTTTTATATATGGTTGTGATTACTACTTCTTATTTCATGTTTTTATATCATGGTTATTACTACTTTCCAATGACATGCATCACGATAATGTTTCTCCTGGACATGCATCATGATAATAGAAACAAGTAGGGAGTGTCACCTTTGAGGTGGTACTCACATTCATTACGTAAGGAAAAATGATAAATGAAAAGAATGAATGAAAGAAAAGAAAATGGGAAGTTAGGGGAAGGTGGGGTAGTTCGAATCTAGCCTGGTAGTTTGGGCTAAGTCTCCTCCCTCATCAGAAATGGGACCAGCTACCCATAGGAGGTTAGAAGCCGACCAAGACTATTCTCTCCCACATGGGTTCCCCTATCTTCCGCTCGATGTACGAGTTATGAATAAATGAATGAAATGTAATGAAAATATTGGTTTGGGGCGGAGCCATTGCAAATGAACTAAATAGAGGCACATAGCATACTGCATAGCTCATTTCTTACTAGGCCTCGGGCTCACAATTGCTAATGTTGTAGGTACACGCATGAAAGAATGATGAATGAACAAATGAGCAGTTGATGAAGGATTTGCATGAGCAGGACTTGTGGCTGGCTAGGCTAAGGACAATAAAAAAGGAAAAGTAATTTCTAATTAACACGTATTAATTTGTTTAGTATTTCTTAAATGAATTGTTTATGCTTCCGCTATGTTTTCAGAAAAGATTTTTATAACTTTAGCTTTCACGCTTTTTATAACTAGTCTAAGGAAAGAGTTTTAACGGTCCGACTTTTAGAAAGAACTTTGATTTAATTTAAAAGATTTTCCACTGTTTTATAAAAGAAAAGAACATTTTTAAAGTAAAGAAAAACCGGGTCGTCACAACATGACACACCTAATATATGTAAATAGGCATGTGGGGATTCGAGAGAATTGGTGACGGTCCATCGGTGGTGACACCCCCAATGGGGTAACTCCTCCCACATTGGGAGCAGAGTTACGGTTAAGCCACATGGGCCCTGAGTTTACCTCTTCTCTTGTATGGAAATCTCCAATGTTTTCAACAAAAGTGTATCGAGACGACACATGGTGACACCCCTATTGGTGTGTCTCCTCATCGGTGTTACGGTTAAGCCACGTAACCAATTAACGTATCCATCTCTCAAATTAACAGACAAGATACAGTTCTTTTCTGTAATGCATCACATGATCATGCATTACATCTATATTGCATTTCATTCTATCACTTACTGAGCGTTAGACGCATTAGTTTAAGTCTTGTTGATGTAGGTATGTACGAGCAATAGGAGAACAAGTCAAAGACAGTTGATGAAGGATTTGCATAGGTAGATCTTGTGGCTGGTTAGGCTAAGGGATGTAAGAAAGAGAAAAATCTTTTGTAAAGAGTTTTGTATTTAAATCGTAAAAGAAAATAATTGTATTTATTATATGTTTTATTTCTTAAAGTTTTTTGCTGTGCTTTATAACTAAGGTTTTACAAATTGCAAAGGTTTTAAGAAAAAAATTTCAATTACTGTCTTTAAAGTCTTTCGCTGTTTTATAAGAGAAAAGAAAAGTTTTAAATTTCTTGCAATTTTTAAATGAAAGAAAAACCAGGTCGTTACAGTAGTAAAACCCAACATAAAATAAACATAAATATTCGTAACTTAAATTCAAACATTAAAAACATAATTAAAAAAAGTCTTTATTATTAAATTCGTTTTCCTCAATCCTCTACCACGGGTCAATTTTGCTTACACAACGAGCTAACTTTACCTATGAGAATTCTCCATCAACTGCAACTTTTATTCGTTTCCATCATAAGGTATATCGCCAATGTTATCCTCACCTACATCACAAAGTTTACTTATGAGTCTAATGCTCACAAAGAGATGCATAAATATAACATGAATATGAGATGTAATTTTTGTAAAATCATTCGTTTCATTTCTTTCATTTGACCATTTATCATTGTGGAACAAATATCCACAGAAAGAGTGGTGAAATTTGGCCAACTCATACCTTGGGAAGAGTAGGAATGACTATGGGACACACACCACTTATGTCTTGTGAACTTCAGTGAGAATCTAAATTCCCTGAGACCTCCGTTAGTTGTTGCGCACTCAATGCGCGACGACCTGGTGAACTTCAGCCTGGGCATTACCAAACTAATGGGCTTATCCCTTCATAAGTCCAACATTTGGGATAACCTAACCTCGACCCCTCTTGACCCCTCGTATCTTCTTTACATACCTTAAATTCCATTTTTGTCTTTCTTACATGAAAATATATGCATATAAACGATTTTTTGTTATTTTCTTGAAAAATAGGATGCATGAAAACAAATGCAACATACATGTGTCTTAATTTATCACATGAATATGCCACAACATCATATCACATACTCGAGACAATGAAACATGACACATTATAACATATCCTCGAAGTAAACATAACATGACATTATATTCTTGAGTCAATGAAACATAGTATATCATCAGATAATATAACATATCCTCAAAAATAACAAATAGAGCAACGTATACTATCAAACAATGTAAAATATCCTCGAGCATCATGTAATCAGTTAATATAATCACAACCTAATAGCTATAAACATCAATATAGTCCAAGCATCTTTGTGATGTAGGCCAAATGCCAAACACATGCAAGCATCACTTATTACTTGGAGTGTGAAATATCCTACTTTTTCTAACCGTTTATTTGCCCTAAAACAATATAAAGGAATCAGGTTAGTTGTAAGAAAAATGTGAAACTTTTACACTCTATTTCAAAGTTTTAAAAACAACTTCTAGTAGTTCATCATTCATCATCTTCGCCCTTCCAAAATACAAAGTCATAACCGTAAAAGAGCTATATTCAGAAAGCTTGAGAGAGAATTCTTCCAGACCTCACAACTCAAAAGTTATTAGGGTTTTGACTCAATCCTTTGTATTTAGAAATTGTCAAGTTTGAAAAATCCCACAAAAGAAATCCCCCAAGATAATGAATCTTGAAATTATAATTTCCTTACCAGTCCAAGAATCAAATAGTAACTCATGGATTCTATGAAAAATTATATTTTGAATCTGTCCGTAATTACAGTGGATGAGTAATTTTACACTTACTTTTGTAGACACCAATGTTTCGCAATCACCAACCCTTTTACAGACGTCAACATTTCCACTATTTCCTCATCCCGTGGATCCCTCTTAATTTATTCATCAATCGCAATCCGCCACGTACGCTTATTCTTTTGTGGATATATCTCTCGCGGACACAAGTGTCTCTATAATATTCACTATTTTTCGTGGATCCTTAGATTTAAAAGATGATGTTTCTTTGATTTACGTATGTGTTCCTTTCAGTGGATGCCTACACTCCTACAATATTCATTGTTCATTGCGGATCCTTGATCCAAACGACGACGTTCTGTATCTTATATATTTGCCATGGACGCGTTCCTTTCTGCAGATCGTCATCATTAGCGTATTACTTAGCCCAAAAGATGACGTTTCTTTCCTTATACTTATCTGCCACAGACACATTCCTTATATAATACAATATCTTCTATTTTGCACACACATCCCCTTCTGTAGACACATTCCTTTCCACTGATGCGTTCCTTTCTGCAACTTCACTGTTCATTGTGAAAAACCTTCCATTATGCGGACACATTTCTTTCCATGGACACTTTCCTTTTGCAGGCACATACATTTTCATGGATCCTAACACTTCCGCAGACACTACTCTTTTGCCTAGTCCTCTAATAGCTGTTTGCCATGTATACAACTCCTTCATGGACAACTCACTTCCATGGACACGAATGCTCTCGTGGACCTATTCCAATTCACGGGCACCCTTACGCCGACTCTTTATGCAATTTTCTTTTCTACTTCTTTCATGCCAAGCTTTCCTTAGTAAAAAATTATAGACATTCTTACCTTATTCTTTTAAATTTCCTTTCACACATACTTTCCTAATTTATTAATAAATTCTATATTTTTATAAAAATACAATCTTTCACTCCCTCTTTTCCTCATATTGTAACTTACTTAATAATTATAATATTTTTATTATAATATAATCTTTTAATATAATTCTCTAATTGTGACAATAATTATTCTATTTAAATTCTATAATGTCATATTTCATATAAAATTGTTCATGCAAATTTTTCGGGTGTTACATTCCTCCACTATTAAATTAAATTTTGTTCTCAAAATTTTTCCCACGTAATAACACCGGATGTTCTTTTTCCATTTCTTGCCATCTTTCTTGTGTCGCCTCTTTCTGGTGTGTGATTTTGCCATAAAACTTTTACCAACGGGATTCGCTTATACCTAAGTCCCTTGTTCTTCAAATTCAAAATCTAAATTGACTTTTCCTCGTAAGTCAATATTGATCTAAATCCAATATTCTCTTACATCTCCACAAGAAACGATGTGCCACAAGGAGTTCTCACTAGAGCTCAAGTGAACAAGCTTTCTAATTATTATATGACATATCATTTTTCAGATTTTAAACCACAAAAAGAGTTAGAGAGCATGTCAAATGAAGAGGATTGAGAGAAACCACAACATTTGCTTACATGACATGGAGAAGAAGGATCCACTAATGGAGATTTGGCCGTGGATCTCACTTGATTTCAAGATATCTTGAAAGGATTTTTAAATAGTTTAAATTTAAGTTATTTTAAGTTTTCTAGGTATTTTTAAATTCAAGTTATTTTGAAGTTTCCTAGGTAGTTTAAATTCAAGTTTTTGATAAATAAAATCCCTTTTAGCTTTGGCTATTTCCCCTCTTTCTTTTGGATTGTTGAAATCCTTGTGATTGAAAAACTGAAGTCAAGTATTGTGAGAATTACCTGATTTTTAGATTCTTGTAAATCTTCAAGCCAATTTTGATTGGTGAAGAAGTTCGAAGATTGCAATCAAACTCACTATTTTTTTGGTTAGAATTCTCTTCTTAATTCATCAAGGAGAAGTTCTTTGGAGGATTAGAAAAATTGTAAAGGAGCAATTTTTCCCCAAGCCAACCGGTCGATCGACTTGCCCACATTGATTGACTGTTGTTCAAGTCCTCGTCAACGACAATTCAAAAGATTCTTTGGACGATTGACCGCCCCACCATTTCTTGATCGACCTCCATTGATTTTGCTCACCTCTATAAAGAATTGTCAAGACTGTGATCGACCGCAAATTCAAAGGAGATCATTTGCCATTGCTGAGTTTGACCATCTCTTCTTTAAATCGACCTCTCGGCCTTCTAGCTTCCTTCTAAAATTTCCATTTTCACATCATTTTAGTATCAGAGCCAGGTTAATCAATTCTTTCAACATTGGTTTTTGCGAAAGAGGGTTCCTTTTTAAGGGTGATTCGTAGAAACCTCTCCACACATCACGTCGATGACGATGTATGCCAAAGAGATAATATTTTTCATAGTCAATGTCTAATTTGAGAAAAGATGTGTTCTTTAATCATTGATGGAGGTAGTTATACTAATGTCGCTTCCACGGATCTTGTAAAAAAGCTAAAATTGGAGACTACCGATCATCCTGCACCATACCAATTAAAATGGCTCAATGACCATGAAGATATTATGGTGACAAAACAATCAAGGATTTCCTTTCTCATTAGGTGATTATGAAGATGAGGTACTTTACGATGTAGTGCCCATGAATGCAAGCCATATATTACTTGGTTGCCCTTGGCAATTTGACAAGAGAACTATGCATGATGGTTATTCTAACTCCTACTCTTTTTGGCATAATGGGAGGTTGATTAAATTGATGCCATTTAGTCCGGATCAAATAGAAAAAGATCAAGAGTTGAAGCAAGACGGTAAAGGGAAAGAATCTTTATTTTTATCACAAGGGGAATTGAAAAAGGCATTACTTTGTTGTGGTCCTCTTATTTTAATAATTTTCTGGGAACAACTTGAGGAATTGGGGGTTATGCCTGCAGTTATTAATGAGCTTATGACAAAGTATAAAGATGTATTTTCGGAGGAGCTTCCACATGGTCTATTGCCTATAAGAGAGATTGGATATCAAATTGATCTTGTTCTGGGAGTTGTATTACCAAATCGTCCAACTTATAGAATGAACCCCGAAGAGATTAAGAATTACACAAACAAGTTATGGATCTTCTTGACCAAGACTTTATTCGTGAATCCCTTAGACCTTGTACGGTGTGGACATTATTGGTTTCAAAAAAAGATGGTACTATGAGGATGTGTGTGGATAGCCGAGCCATCAACCAAATCACTATCAAATATGAATTTCCTATACCACATCTTGCAGATATGCTTGACAAATTAAGGGGAACAAATATATTTTCCAAAATCAACCTCAAGAGTGGCTATCATCAAATCTGCATGAAAGAAGGAGTTGAGTGGAAAATGACTTTTAAAACAAAGTATGGCCTTTATGAGTGGATGGTCATGCCATTTGGATTATCAAATGCTCCGAGCACTTTCATGAGGCTAATGTATCATGTCTTAAAGGATTTCTTGGGTAAGTTTGTTATGGTTCATTTCAATGACATCCTAGTATATAGCATTGACTTGCAAGCTCCCTTAACTCATCTTCAACACTTATTCGAGAAGTTACGAGAAGCAAAACTTTATGGCAATATAAAGAAGTGTTCTTTTGTGCCAGAGAAAGTATATTTCCTGGGTTTTCTATTGACAAAGCAAGGCATCAAGGTAAATGAAATAGAAGTCCAAGCAATAAAGGAGTGGCTGATTCTGAGAAATATTTTCAAAATAAAGAATTTTCATGGGTTAGCATCCTTCTATCGGCGTTTTATCAAAAATTTCAGTACTATTATGGCTCCTATTACGATTACACTAAAAAAAGGTCAAGACTATGAGTGGTCCAACGTCTACCAATTAAGTTTCAACACTATTAAGGAAAAGTTATGCTACGCTCCTATTCTAGCTCTACCCAATTTTAATAAAACTTTTGAGATCAAGTGTGAAGCCTCCGAATTGGGGATTGGGGATTGGGGCTATTCTCATGCAAGAGGGCAAACCAATTGCCTATTTTAGTGAAACATTAGAGGGAGCCGCTTTGAAGTATTCAACTTATGAGAAGGAGTTTCTTGGACATGTAAGGGCTTTGGAAGTTTGGCAACACTATCTACTCCCACACGAATTTGTTATTCACACAGACTACCAATTTCTCAAACATATTAAAGGCCAGAACATGCTTAATAAAAGACATGCTAAATGGGTGGAATTTCTTAAGCGATACCCTTACATGATCAAATACAAAAGGGGGAGTCAAATATCATGGCCGATGCACTATTTCGAAGGTATTCTCTTCTTTTAGAATTAAAAGCTTGAATTTTTGGATTCGATTGGATAAAACAAACCTTTGGGGAAGATAAAGATTTTAGCTTGTGGTATGAAAAGTGTGATCTAGTCTGCAGGTGCTTATCACAAAATTGATGGATATTTCTTCAAGAAAGGAAAATTATGTATACCTCAATGTAGCCTTCAAGAATCTCTTGTAAGGGAGGCTCATGGAGGAGGTCTCGTTTGTCATTTTGGGGAAAAGAAATCTTATGAAGCGTTAAAAGAATTATTGTTTTTGCTTCACATGATCAAGGATGTGCACAAGGTATTAGAAAGATCTGTCAAATGTAAAAAGGCAAAAAGTCGGCTACAACCCCACGATTTATATATGCCATTACCTATTCCAAATCATCCACGGGTAGAATTAAGTATGGACTTTATCTTGGGATTACCATGCACTGCAAGGAAGGGGGATTCTATTATGGTTGTAGTGGATAGATTTCGAAGAAGGCACATTTCATTCCATGTACCAAAGCGGATGATGCATACCAAATTGCGGAGTTGTTTTTCAAAGAAATAGTAAGGATGCACAGGATTCCTCAATCAATCATGTCTGATTGAGATACAAGATTTTTAAGCTCTTTTTGGAACACTTTATAGAGGAGATTGGGGACTAAGCTTATGTTTAGCACTTTCTTCCATCCTCAAATGGATGGGAAAATTGAGGTCATCAATAGAACCATGTGAGCCTTGTTAAGGACCATTGTAAGTAAAAAGATTAATCGATTGGAACTTACAACTCCCCTATGTGGAATTTGCTTATAACCAAAGTGTTCATAACAAAGCCCTTTTGAGATGGTCTATAGATTTAATTCCCTCATGCCAATGGACCTCATTGCTTTACCAAATAATGAGATGATTAATAAGGAAGGGCAAGGGCAAAGTAAAGTCGATCAAGTTAAAGCAATGCATATGAAGTAAAAAGAGCTATAGAGAAAAAGAATGAGATATATGCTCAACAAGCCAACAAAGGCAGGAAACCAATGGCATTCAAAGAAAGAGATTTGGTTTGGTTACATTTAAGAAAGGAAAGATTTCCCAAGCAAAGAAAGTCCAAGCTCAATGCTAAAGGCAAAGGTTCGTACAAAATTTTATCAAAGATCAATGACAATGCATATAAGCTCGATCTACCAAAGGAATATGGAGTTTTCAATTAATTCAATGTACAAGATCTATTTCCTAATCTTCATAGTGAAGAAGCCAAAGGCGAGATCAACATACACGATTTGAGGACAAATCCTTTTTCACCCAAAGGGGATGATGTGCCACAAGGAGTTCTCACTAGAGCTAAAGCGTAGAAGCTTTCTAATTATTACATGGCATGTTAATTTTTAGATTTTAAACTACAAAAAGAGTTAGAGAGCACACCAAGTGAAGAAGATCAAGAGAAACCACAACATTCGCAGATCTCACTTGATTTCAAGATATCTTGAAAGGATTTTTAAATAGTTTCAATTGAAGTTGTTTTTAAGCTTTCTAGATAGTTTTAAATGCAAGTATTATAAAGTTTCCTAGGTAGTTTAAATTCAAGTTTTTGATAAATAAAATCCCTTTTAGCTTTGGCTATTTCCCCTCTTTCTCTTGGATTATTGAAATCCTTGTGATTGAAAAACTAAAGTCAAGTATTGTGATAATTACTTGATTTTTAGATTCTTGCAAATTTTCTAGCTAATTTTGATTGGTGAAGAAGTTCAAAGATTGTAATCAAACTCACCATTTTGTTGGTGAGAATTCTCTTCTTAATTCATCAAAGAGAAGTGCAATGACTAAAATTTCCATTTGGACAAATTTTCAAATGATTAAGGATATCATTCAGAGTATTTAATAATTATTGGATCGATCTATTAGTAGGGTGTATTATTTTATGATTATGGAAATTTAATAGGAAATTATGGGACTTTATGTAATATCATGACTTTTTATATCAGAATTTAATAAAGATAATTGGAAGGTAATCAGGGATATTTGGATTTTGATGAACCCCAAACCCCTACCACCTCAGCCCGAGCCATGTGGCTTACTGTTTATGTAACAAGTGCTTATTTTGTAGGTGAAAACTAAGTTTGAGGAAATGGAAAAGCATCTAGGCATATGAACACTATGAACTTTAAAGCACCCTCTCTGCTAGACCACAAATCTGCCAACAATATGACCTTTGGTAGGAAAATGGACTTTTTAGCATACTAGAATATTTTATCTCAATTTGGGCTCTTCATAAAGATGGTAGCCAACATTCTAAGCTTTCCAGAATGGGCTTGCAAGTTTGATTTGGAGTTTGTTTACTATGTCAAACGATCATTTTACAGAGAGCTACAATTTTAACTCGGGGGCAAAGATGGTAATTCCAATATGTGTAATAAAAGGGGTATTATTGTAATTTTGGAATTAGGGTTTTCATGGAGGGGTACTTAGCTGCCAAAGAAAGCCCTAATTCATTGTTAATCATCAATCAAAGTTTAGAAGCTGGTTCTTTTGGAGTTTTCTCTAGAAGCCTTCTTGGTGGTTTGATTCTCCTCACCCGCAGATCAACCATTCATCACATTTTCTCTCATTTCGTTTAGTCTTGGAGAGAAGACATCCTGGTAATCTTCCCAGCATCTCCCTCTCAAGGTGTCCTTTGGCGTGGTTGATTAGAAGACTGAGCAAACCCAAGGTGGAGCAATCTTTGTAAGGTCCTAGTGAGTCTCTGTTTTTGGTTTTTGGAAAATCTGTGGACCAACTTGGTGTTTTTCTATTTCTTCCCTTAATCTTGCAATATTTTTATTAACTTTTCTGATATTCTGAATGTCTTCTAGATAATATTGATTGGTTGGAACTATTTTGTGGAAAGAAGATCATTTGAAGTGTTCTTGCATTGTTTTTTTGGAGTAACTGCAAATCTGTAATTTTTGGGGCGCATCAGATTTAGTGGATGATTATCGGGGTATTACCAATGACGTAACCATTCGATTATAATATAATAGAATTCATTGGAAGATTAATTGATAGAAATCAATTTAGGAAATAGAATTAAGAAATTTAAATTGGACCTCTAATAATCTTTTAACAATATTGGAAATAAGTCGAGTGTTACAATTTGGGTAGGTTAATATGTGACACAAATATTTAACACCTAAATATACATTTTTAATATTGATTAATTAGGATTAAAATGTGGAAATTAAAAAGAGAAAATTAAGTGAAGAGGGGAGGGAAAGCTAAACCGGTTCAACTGAACCGGCTCAAGCTAATTGTTCTCGGCTAGAATCAACGTGGGAAAATCTCCCTTGACCTTTTGCCATTTCGCGACAAACCCGACTAGAGAAGAGAGAGGGCCAAGATGAGGGAGAGCGATGGAGACCGAGAGAGAGGCGAGGGCTCGGGCGATGGCTAGATCGAGCTCGACTCGGGTTCCTTCCGGTCAGGTGAACAGCGAACGACTAGCGGTGGCTGGCGACAATTGAAGCATCGGGCTTCATAGATTTGTTCGGTATGGGGCTTGGGTCGCCAGATTTGGCGTTGACTGTCGACGCCCTATCGATTTCAGTCATCGGTGGCAATGGGTGGTGATGCAGTGGCTGACATGGTACTAGACTATGAGGTGTTGGCGTAGGGGGGGTTATGGTTTCCAGGCTCGGGTCGAGTTCCGACCCGGGTGCTCCAACCTGGTTTCAGACGGATTTGGTTTGACCCAGCTCGGGTTGAACCGTGGTCTGCAGACCACCTTCCACCCTCCTTTCCAGCTGGCATCGCACTTGGTTGGCAAATTGGAGGAGAAAGCATGGCACGATAGCCTCTGAAAAGCTGAATAGAATCAAGGTGCGTGAGGGGCAACCTCTAAAAAGCTGGAGGAAATTTGTTGGCATGCTGTCGGTGGCTGGAGAATAAAGAAAGTGAGGGAGATGGCTTGGACAGAATTGCTCTCTGGAGATTGAACCGAGAGCTGATGGAAGGGAAAAGCTCTTTGGAGCTGAGGGCTGTGTGCTTCAGGCGAAAATGAGAAGAAAGGCTGAGAGAGAGAGATAGAGCATGGGAAGAAGCCTTGAATGTGAAGCTCTCTGGAGGAAGTGCTCTCGGATGTCTAAGTTCCTCCGCTAGGTTACTCAGCCTTTCCTGTTAGTTTCTAATCTAAATCATAATGAGGATTTATCTTATGACTAAACTGTTGAACGTAGAAAATGTGAAATTGATGCTCATTATGTATGAAATGCTCTCTGTGATGGATAATGTGGATTTCCTGTTTTGGGTTTAGCTATTGTCCTTTGTGTTTTTATGTGAAGCATAAAAATGTTTGATATGTTAACGACTTTGTTGATGATTAGGGATAATCATATTGAAGATTACATGCTCTGTTGTTGGGATTAATAATCTGAAGCATATTATTGGACGTAGGAAAATGATAAATTGTTGTTCTGAACCTTGTTGGATGATAGAAATTGTGTATGAAATGCTCTAATATTGGAAGATTTCTCTCTGCCGATTGTGATAGTCTTTGGTTGAGTCTACAACTATGAGTATGTTCGAATGATCTATCTGCTTCCATTCTATTTGGATTAAAAGAATAATGAGCATGTTTTATTGGTTGCTAAGTTGTGAATGTTGGAATTTGTTAAGTGTTAAAGTGTGTAGAATTTGATGAGAAGTTATTAATGGATAAATGTGTTAATTATAAAGGTGTTGGAAAAAGGAGAGAAGAAGGATAGCGATTAAGTGCAATACGCGATAAAGTTTGAGATAAAGAAATAGGGGTGTCTTGGCCTGTGGAGGCCCTACACCACAATTGGGTGTGCGTGAGTGGTAGAATTATTGATTTCTTGGTTGTCAATTCCTTGCTATTAGTCATTTCCTTTGTTGGTAGTTGATAGTTCCTTGAATGAATTATGTTGTTGTTTCCCTATGGAATCCCTTGCTGTAGGCATTTCCTTGGTTGTTTCTATTCTTTGTTGATTGTGTAATTCCCTTTACTGCTAGGTGATATTGTTAGTTGATAATGTTGATGTGAAATATAGAATGATGGACCGTAAGTCTAAAGTGTGGAGAATGAGGAATTAAGATTATGGCTCTTTTCTGTAAACATATATATGGTTGCTTTACTTGCTGTGGTTCTTCTTGCTACATATTTAGTTAACATTGTCCTGCTGTGATAAGTATAAACTGTAATTTCCTTCATCCTAGGTATCATTTCCCTGCCATCACCATTGTTGATATCTATGTGTTAACTAAACCCCGTGTTTAAGCAACTAAATTAACATGTTAAATTAACTAGCACTTTTGCTTAACTAGGATATCTAATTAGAATCATAATTGTAATTAATTAACTTGAGCAGCATGTTTAATCAACTAGATCTAAGTTATGCCATGTTTACTTAACAACTAACTAAAAATAATATTAGCATGTTTAATTAATTAGTTATGCCATGTAATTAGCATGTTTAATTAATTAACGACAATAATGTTAGCATGTCAATTAATTTAGTTATGGCATGTTTAATTAGATGTTTAATCAACTAGAATTGTATGCATGCTAAATAACTAAGCATGGTTGCCTAAGCATGTTTAACCTCCTTGAGTATGTGTAATTAATTTGAATACAAAAGCATGTTTGATCATTGATTTTCTTGAGCATGTAAATTAATTAGGGTAACCAACTACAACTATAATCGTAATCTTTATTTGAATCTATTAAACTATTAAAAGCATGTTTAACTAACTAGAAAAATATGTCTAATCATCTAGCATAATAATTGAAATTCTTATCTTTGTGCATGTAATGGATTAGAGTCACTAACTAGATTAATATTAGCGTGATAAATTCTTCCTTTACTAATATTCTGTATATTATCATTTCTGCAATCTCATTTATTGTAACTTCTATAATGATGCTTCACTTATTAGAAAAGAATGAAGAAGATGAAAGAAGAATGAACTAAGCAGGAACAAATTAAGAACTTCATTGATTATGTCATTAGATATTTTTATATTATCTTTGTTATTGTCTTCTTGGTATTTTTTATAATCTTGCTTATACTTGCTCGTCCTTGGCATGTTATTTTCTATCAAACCAAATCATGATTAGCTAACTAGGACAAAAGTATGTAATCAACTCTTGAGCATGCTAATTTACTTGGATAACTAATAATAGAAATCTTTCATGAGTATGTAAATCAATTAGGGTAACTAATCAAAATATTAATCGTACCTTCTTGAGCATGCTAAGTAACTAGGATAACTAACTAGAATAATAAATGTAACCTCTCTGGAGCATGTAAACTGACTAGGAACTTTACTAGGATAACTAGCATGTTAATTAATAGCATGTTCTAATTCATGTTTTGTGGTGTTGTGCACTGATCTATATCCTTAAGTATGCCGTTCGTTGATTTAACTCCTTGTGTATTGTTCTGTTAAGTGTGGTTAATGTTTGTTATCCCTTTATGATTCGCTACCTAATTTCCTTAATGTTCGTTGCTTAATTCCCTTTTGATGTTCATTGTTTATAATTATTCTCTGTGGTGCGCTTTCGATTACTGTTATTCATTATATGCGCAATTTAAATTACAGTTTGCTTTCATTTCAATACGATGGTCATTTACATTTCCTATATGTGCACTTCAATTTATGTTAATTTATAATGCATCATGGATCATGTTAGGTTGAGAATGTATGGTCATGCATCAAGTTAATAGAAACCAATAGGGAGTGCCATCTTGGTGGTGGCACTCACACATGCATTAGGTGAGGTAAAATGTTAAGAAAATGAAGGAAATGGAGAATTGGAGGGCGGATGGGTAGCGGGTCTATTCTGTAACTAGCCAAAGCCCCTCCCTCTTAGGGTACGGGAGTTCTAGTTGCAAGTAAAAAGTTAGATCTGATCCACTATTCCATCACAAAGGAAATCCTCCAATCTCTCGCTCGATGTACGAGTAACGAATGAATGAACGAAGGTAAAGTAAATAATGAACGAATGGCATAATGAAAGGATTGGTTTGTGTGGCCCTCATTCCAAAAAGGACTAAATAGAGGCATCTCACATTGCATTAAACTCTTTTCCTTACTAAGCCTTTGGGCTTACAGTTACTTGTGATGTCGGTGTAAGTACTTGTACGTAGAATAAATGCACAGACTTAGGAGTAAATGCGAAAGACGATAATGAGATAATAAAGCAAAGATGAAGGATTTGCACGCGCGAGGGAGCCTGTGACTGGCTAGGCTAAAAGAGTAAAATAAAGAACGGTTGTAATTAAACTAAGTTTTATTAAATTGTCTAGTTCTTCATTAAATTATTTACGCTTTCGCAATGTTTTAAATAAATGATTTCATAACGCTTCCGTTATGTTTTACAAATGATTTTATATCTGTGACATTTCACAGTATACCACGGTTTGCGAAAGGTTGGTAGCGGTCCGGTTTAGACGCACTCTTATATTTTCTTCAAAGAGTTTTAAACAAAGAGGGTTTTAGTAGTTCATAAAAGTTTCAAATTTTAGCGAATTTTTAATGGGAAAAGAAAAAATTGGGTCGTTACACTTTAGGGCAGGTTATATAATTCAATTGGGAAGAAGAGTTGGAATTTAGGCTGTAATTATTCTATTTTGGTGAATTTTGGAAGGAGAACCTTAGGATTAAAATAATAAAAATAATATAAAGTTTTATTTAAGAGAAATATATGGATATATTATTATGGGCATTGGTGCACGAGATAAGTTGGAATTATGAAGAGAAAAGGCTGATGAGTTAAGAAGGATATATGAAATATAAGGGGATTATGAGATATATGGGTTATCGGAATAAGCCATTGAGTCACCGGAAAATCGCCTCTTCTCACCACCTGAGTTTGCAATAGACGAAGTGGCTTACGAGTTGAAGACTCCGTGAACTCCACTGGCAAAAAAGATTGAGGAACATCAGAAAGAACGATTTTTTCTTAAGTAGGGACACGTGAAAGACTGGGTATATGTGAGCTGAATCAGGTAATTCCAGCCTATGCACAACTAATCCCAAATGCTCTAGAACCTTGAAGGGGCCAAAGAACTTAGGTCCCAACTTTTGTGACATATGCTGCTTAACAGTGAGCTGTCTATAGGGTTGTAGATGCAGAAAAACTATATCTCCTACGTCAAAAGACCTTTTGGATATGTTCTTATCAGCATACATCTTCATTCAAGCCTGAGCCTGAGTCAAAGTTTGTTTTAGGAGTTGATCCATATGAAACCTGTCTCTCAACAATGCATCAACGGCTGCCGTATCAGTTTGCTGATAAGGACCCAAGGCTAATTGTAGCGGTACAGAGCCATATAGCTCCTGGAAGGGCGTCATTTTAATAGCAGTGGAGTAGGTGGTATTATACCACCATTCAATGAGGGATAACCACTGTCTCCACCGACGGGGCTGAGCATGAGTCATACACCGTAAGTACATTTCGACACACTGATTGAGACGTTCGGTTTGGCCATCTGATTTAGGGTGATATGCAGTGGGTAAATGGAGATTGGACCCAAGCATCTGAAACAAAACATGCCAGAAGGTAGAGGTGAAAATCTTGTCACGATCAGAAATAATATGTTGGGGTAAACCATGAAGATGAAAGATTTGGTCCATAAAAACGGCAGCCACTGTCTCCGCAGTGAAGGGATGTCGCATAGCCATAAAATGTCCATACTTGGTAAATCTATCAACCACAACGAAGATGCAATCAACATGGTTGGAAACAGGTAATCCCTCAATGAAGTCCATGGCAATGTGGGTCCACGGATGGTTTGGTATGGGCAAAGGTTGAAGAAGGCCTGGGTAAGCCACGTGTTCAGATTTACACGTTTGACAAATATCACACTGTAAAACCAGATTTTTAATAAGAGTAGACATTCCAAGCCACCAAAAATTGGCCTTCGCTTGGTGAACGGTGGCTTGTACTCCCGAATGACCCCTTCTTGAGAAGCATGCAAAGATTGAATCACCTTCTGTCGTATGGAATTAGCATTACCCAAGACCAATTTATGTTGGAAGCGGAGTATACCATCCCTGTATGTAAAGCCCGGGGCACCTGTTGGATCCAGAATTAATTTGTCGATAATGGATATTATCCAAGGGTCCTCCTTGTAGCTAGAAAGAACTTCTTGAATCCAGAGAGGTTGAATGGTAATAATCTGATTGCACTGTATGGCTGCAAAGACCTTCCTTGACAAAGAGTCAGCAACTATATTGGATCACCCCTTTTTATATTGTATTTTATAGCGCAATCCCAGCAATTTAGCCAACCATTTTTGTTGTAGGGGTGTAGTAATCCATTGTTCGAGCAGAAACTTCAATGACTGATGGTCGGTTCGAATAATGAATTCATTGCCTTCCAAATAGTGTCTCCATTTAGTAACAGCCAACACCAATGCCAACAACTCTTTTTTATATATTACGTGAAATGAATGGCTTGCTAAGAAAAGCAATCGGGTTTTGGCTTTGAAGAAACACCGCTCCCATACCTCCGTAACAAGCATCAGTTTCAATTATAAAAGGCTGCTAAAAATTAGGCAAAGCCAACATTGGCGATGATGACATAGCTTCCTTAAGGGTTTGAAAAGCCGTTGTAGCTTCATCTAACCATTTAAAAGCATTGAGTTTCAATAAATCTGTCAAGGGTTTGGCTATGGTACCATAACCACGTCTGAATCGCCAGTAATACCCGGTTAAGCCTAGAAAAGCCCTTAACATCTTCACTATACTTGGAATTGGCCAATCACTCATAACTGCAATTTTATCCGGATCAGTCGCTACACCTTCTGCTGATAAAATATGGCCCAGGTAGGCCATTGTTGGTTGACCGAAGGTACACTTGGACATCTTGGCAAACAGCGAATGCGTCCTTAAGAGCTGTAAAACAGACTGCAGATGAGTGAAATGTGATTCCATGGAGGAACTATAGATTAGAATGTTGTCAAAACACACGAGGACAAACTTGCGCAAAAACAGTTTGAAAATATCGTTCATCAAAGATTGGAAGGTGGCCGGGGCATTGTCAAGCCAAATGGCGTCACTCTGAATTCATACAGCCCTTGATAGGTGCGAAAAGCAGTTTTATTACAATCCTCCTCCTTAACATGTATTTGATGATACCCCGCTCACAAGTCTATCTTTGAAAACACAACAGCACCATGAAGCTCATCAATAAGTTCATCTATTAGAGGCATTGGAAACTTATCTTTACAAGTCATTGAATTAAGCTGCCTATAATCAACACAAAATCACCATTGGCTATCTTTTTCCTTTACTAATAAGACTGGTGAGGCAAAAGAACTGTTACTTGAAACAATGATACCTTCTGATAGCATGTCACGTACCAAATGGTCTATTCAGCTTTGTGGAAACATGGGCATCGATAAGGCGTAAGACGAAATGGCTTTGCATTATCCACCAATGGAATAACGTGGTCATGAGATCGTATAGGAGGTAATCCTACTGGCAATTGAAAAATATCTGTAAATTCCTCTAATAGATTCTGAATATCACAAGGGACCTATTGAGTGGCCACAGTTGTAATCATTGCAGATGGCCCCATAAGGAGTATGCTTGTTGTCTAATGCCACTGGAAAAACTTTTTGGAGAGCATACAGTCAATGCAGGATCTAATAAATTCGTTGGCAAGACCACCTCTGCTCCATCCACTGTAATGCAAAGAGAACCATTTGGTAAGTCAAATGTGACTACCAAATGTGATCGGGCTAACCAAATTAATCCAATCGATGCCTAAGATCATGTCACTGCCTCCCAAAGGTAATGCCCTTAGCGTATACGCAAATTGATAATTATGCATAGTCCAATAGACTAGTTGAGCAATTGCCAGTGGGACTTTCATCAATAGCTTCAGAAGGAATAGGAGGCTTTGTATCATCCGAGGCAACCAGTAAAAAATTGAGGGATTGGTTTTTGCAAACATGTGTAGGGGTGAACTTCTCATCACACTTGAAGCACAATCCCAACTGCCTCTTATGATTTAAATCCACTTGTGATAACTTCGGCCAGCGCAATACTGCAGAGGCTTCTGATATATTAGGAGGTGGCATAGGTTTATCTGGCCACTTGGATGTTGCAAAAGATTTATTAGACTTTTGATTTATTTGCAAAGCTTGAACTGATTGTTCCTGCAATAGGGCAACTTCAAAAGCAACAGGTAGAGCTGGAGGCCTATTTATCTTGACTGTGGCCTTAATTTCTTCCTTCAACCTGCTTGTGAATATAGACATATAGTATTTCTCAGACATACGAGGTAGAGCAGGTTGAACCAGCGATTTAAGACATTCAAACTGCTTGATGTACTCATTCACGGAGCCTGTTTGTGAAATTTTGGAGAACGATTCAACATCATCCTTAGCAGTAGCCTCTGCAAAACGTCGGCACAATTCGGTGGCAAATTGGTCCCAACTTGCTTGCAGAAACGTCGCAGTAAAACCATCGAACGAAACGTTTGCTTGGTCTTGTAAATGCAATTCCGCAATGCCCACATGAAGGTGAGCAGGGACTTGATGTATCATAAAATATCTGTTGGCTTTTCGTACCCATTCACGTGGACCATCACCAGAAAAAAACTGAAGTTCTAGACGAGGTAGTCTAGATTGAAACCCAAAATCAGGGCATGGTCCTTCAGTCTATGTAGGGGTTTGTGAGCTAGAAGGAATGTTGTAGGGGTTTGTGAGCTGGAAGGAATGGAAGCCGCAGGAACAAGCTGTAATGACGAATCTGATCATGATGGGAGTAACTGGGCAAGTGCAGCCATAACCGATTCATGCTTTGCAGCTGAATCTTGGATCATACCAAGGACAGTTGCCTCTAATCTGTCTTGACGCATTGTTAATTGTTGAAATAGCTTCTCAGAGTTATCCAGCCTTGAGAACACAGTAGTGAAGGAGGTATCAATCCCCTTCAGCTCACCTTCCATCCGACGGATAACATCCTCATTGGATTTGGAATGTGTTTCTGTCATGATCAGATCGAACCACTCTGATACCAAGCTGTTATGATTCAGAATAGAACTAGAATTGTAAGAAAATAACTTTCATTCACTAGCCAAAATTCTGCAATCTGCTACAAAAGGGATGGAGGAACAGAAAGGATACAAAAGCAGAAGAACAACAATGACAGAATACAAAAGAGAAACTTCCCAGATACACCTTTGTCTTTTTCTGTAGTTTCTTTATATCCTGCTAATAGTGGTTCTCCACATCAGCTAACAGCGCTAGACGGATTGTCAAGACTAATCTGTTGGGCGACGAGGCTTCTGTTGACGGCGTCTACCCCAACGTAGCCGTTGTGGCTCATAACACTTTGTCGGGCGTAGGCACAGGCAAGTGGGAGTGTCACCAATTAACTTGTTGGACCGTGGGGTGAGTCGAGAAAATGAACCGTGAGTTGCAATTTTCCTAGCTCCTAATGGGGGGTTTTGGAGACGAAGGCTTTGTGAGGAAGGAGGGAAGCTCCTTGCGAGTATTTCTGGTACCCGGCATCAAGCATTGGCAAGGAATGTTTTCTCCGGTGAGAGACAAAAGCGTTTGGGTGAGAAATCTTTTGCCGCACCTTTGAGAGGTATGTAATGCTTGAGTGTGTTTTGACCTCGGCCCTACAATGGAAGGTGTTAGGTGAGTGTGTTCTTCATTTGTTGCCTCCTAATGGACTTGGATAAGTTTTATGCTCTGTGATTTAGTTCCTTCTCCATTTTTGGTTTTTGTTGAGATTTCTTACTGCTGATCAAGGTTTTAGTCCTCATTGTGTCACTATTTTATGAACTTTGTGAGGTTAATAGTCTGTTGATATTGGTCTATTGCCCTCTATTTTGGTTAACGCTTGATAGGCACTGTTAAGGTGCTAAATGAGTTTTGCTCTTCCTCATTTTAGTTACTAGTTGATGAACCTTGTTGAGGACGATGCTTTGCTAGGGGAATTTTTGTTCTGTTTTAGTTTACAGTATCGTTAGATATTGCTGGGAACTTACATCTTGTTGTTTGGGATTACCCTTTGCTCGTTTACGGCTTGATAAAAATATAGTTGAGGATAATACTCTAGTGATTGGGTTTTGCCCTTTACTTCATATACAGCTTTGATAGTAATTATGGAGGATAGTGCTCTATTAGTTGGGTTTGTTCTTTACTTTGTTTTCTGCATTGTTAGAACAGTGTCGAGGACTTAAGCTTTGTTAAGTAGGTTTATTTTTTATTTCGCTACTGTTGGGTTAGAAAGTGTTGAGGACTTCTGCTTTATTAAGTGGGTTTATTTTCCATATTCGCTACTGTATTATTAGATAGTGTTGAGGACCTATGCTATGTTGATTTGATGGGTTATAATTGTTAATGTACTGTCGTTGGAAAATCTTGTTACTGCCATTATTGACTATTGCATAAGAAGAGGTGTTGTTGTAAATATGTACTGTGATGTTTCCCGTGCTTAGGATAAAGAAACTTGATTTTATGGATATTATTTGGTGATGTTCTGTTCTTGAAGAATTTCTGTTATTGCCTTCTTTAATTGTTAAGCACATAGGGGATTTGTTATTACTGTGGTTTGATATTTACATATTATGTGGGAATGTTCACGGTGCATTATGATGTATGTTCATGCATCAGTCTGCATTTAAGAAAGATAAAAGATTATGAAAATGTATGTATATGGATAAGGAGGACAGGTTGCCCGAAAAGGGTAGGCCGGTGGGACATTAACCCGTTAGCTTACTTCCGGCGCAACCCGGAGCTGACTAGCCCTAGGTTTGCTAGGTTGTTGTGTGCATTAAAATGCACAACAGCTAATGGAAGACTCCCTATAGAGTGGACCCAGTCTCCCAAAAAAGGTGGGGACCTCCCAAAAGGGTGGAGAAAAGTAGTGTGTGCCCCGCTGTGGAGCCTACTCATATCCGAAAAGTAAAAGAAAGTTAAAGAACAAGAAAGAAGAAAGAAAAATGAATGTAAATGGTGATTGGGGACAGATTCCCCCAAAAGAGTGGGCCAGTTAGACATTAGCCTATTAGTTTGCTTCCGGCGCAACTCTGAGCTGACTGGCCCAAGGTTCGCTAGGTCGTTGTGCATTAAAATACCCAACCACTAATGGAGGACTCCCAAAAAGGTGGAGTTTGTCTCCCAAAAGGGTGGATACCTCACAAAAAGGGTGAAGAAAAGTAATGTGTGTCTCATTGTTGTGCCTACTCATAACCGCAAAGTGAAAGAAAAATGAAAGAAAAGAAAAGAGAAACAAAGACAAGAAAAGAAAAGAAAAGAAAAGAAAAGAAAAGAAAATCAAGTGTCACGTCATGTCATGTCATGTTCACGGTTACGGTTACGGTTACATGCATTACTTGTTAAGCCTTAGACTTATAGATTGTAACATCCCGTAACCTTTTTCGTATAATTTTTTTTTCTTTTCTTTAATCATCTGCATAATTGAATACCAGAGTCATAAACATACAGCGGAAGTCATAATCGTATAAAACATACAGCGGAAGTCTTTTACAATTTAATACCAAAAATCCATTATTTAAAATAAACACTTGAATAAACCCATCAACTAAAAACATTTATTTGAAGTCATAAAACACTTAAAAACCTTTAAAAACATTTATTTCAATTTGTGAGCCATAATCACAGGTCAATGTCGCCAACAACACAAATGCCCACACAACAACATTCCATTAGCTACATCCTTTAATAACTTTATCAATTCATCTGCTCCTTACCTACATCAACGGGACCTAACTATGAGTTAACGCTCAATACGTGATATAAACATAAAACATGAAATTCACATACAATCTCAATATCATCGTATATTGTTTTCTATTTTGTTTCTCTGTTACTGTTCACACATTTTATCGTTATTTCATTTGCTTATATGTCTGGCATATCAAACCAGACCATAAAAACATCCGTTTACTGTTTCTGTCTTTTACTATTAATATGCTAGGCGTATTAAACCGGACCATACAAACATCTGTCCGAGGCGTAACAAACCGGACCATAGTTGTTTTACTTATTTTTAGTTTGTGTGCAGGGCGTATCTAACCGGTCCACAAAAACATCTATTTATGTATCTTATGGTTTCATTATGTTGTCTCATATTGTTTCAGTCTTTTACTGTTTATGTGCCGGGCGTATTGAATCGGACTACACAAACATTTGTGCTGGGCGTATCGAATCGACCCATAGTTATTACTTATCTTTGGTTCCTGTGCTAGGCATAACTAACCGGTTCACAAAAATGACTAATTACATTCTTTTCATTTTTATATACTTTGATTTCTGTGTCGGGCATAACTAACCGTACCACAACTGTTTACGTATATTCTATTTTTGTGTACTTTAAGATTTCAAGTCTTAACGTTGTCGTGCACATATAATTCTATCTAACGTGTCATTCATCGTATCTTTAAATTGTGATCCGTCCTAACTATGGAACTGAACTTAAATCTAATAAACATACAAGTAAATAACATACGTTTCTATATAATAACATAACCTATGCATCTAGTAACAAGCATAAAATAAAACCCTAATTTCCTGTGATGTAGGTCCTTTTGGACAAAGCACATGCACTAGCACGTACCTGAAGTCCTTATCTTTAACGAGTTACCACTTAGAGTTATCCTTCATGAAACCTAGTCATAATAAATCTATAAGTCCTTATTATATCAATAATAAACCTCCATCTTCCAACTACAAATGGCGAGTAAGTCTCATCTAACACTTTCCAAAATCAACTTAACAGTCTAATATTCTTTAAATTATTTTTTTGACTTTATCCAACAATTTATCACTTCGCCCATTGTTAACAAGCCTATTAAATTCCTAACTTTACTATTATTTTTGAAATAATACTCGATTACCCATTTATTTTCCAAACAATATTCTTCAACGTCCAACAAAATAATACCTTAACTAAATAATATATTGAGAGTCTAACCAAACTCACTAACAATTTCTATCGCATAAAATCGTGCAAACCCAATTATATTCAGTAACCGACACAACATAAGTCTAACTAATTATTATATTCAATACTATCACTTGGGAGAACCATAGCATGCAGAATAAGACCTTCAACTCCAATAAAATATAGAGGGAGTTTGTTACCTGAATTATTCATGCAATCTCTTCAGTTTCCGAACTCACCCACCTATTGGATGAAAGCAACCTCTTCAGTTTGCGAACTCACCCACCAGTTGGATGAGAGAAACCTCTTCATTCCGAACTCACCCAAACGAACTTGTTTTCAATACAGTTTAGGGTGAGAGCAATCTCTTTTATTTTTGAACTCACCCACCCGTTGGATGAGAGCAATCTCTTCAGTTTCTGAACTCACCCAACAAGCTTGTTTATTACATTTAATTTGGGTTACATTTACACTTTCGTGTATCATAGGAACAATGATGCAAACATACAATTCTATCTATCGTGTTTGTTATCGTAACCTCAAAATTTGCATAATTTGCTAACTAAAGAATTGAACTTAAATTTAATAAACGTACAATTCATATAAGCAATCATTCAATAGCACATTTTCAATTATAACATAACCTATACATCTAGTAAACAAGCATTAATAAAAAACCCCCCTAATTCCTGTGATGTTCGATCTTTCAAATAAAACACATGCAGTACTACTTACCTAGAGTCCTTAGCTTTACAAAGTTAGCACATAAATTGTCCTTTATGAAACCTATTCATGATTGGCACATATTAAATTATCAATAATAATTCTACACTAATATATATATATATATATATATATATATATATAGGACAATATTCCTTAATTATTCCCTACATTTATAATCCATTTCCTAAACAAATAAACATTATCTATCCTAACTAACTTCATCTTCTGTAAGTAATTACAGTAACCTTTATCAAGCAACCTAACTATACTTTCTACTACATGTTCTTTGTCATCAATCATTTATCTTCAACCATTTACATGATTAATTTAACATCTAATAATCAATCTATATAACAAGTTATTAAGTATCTCCTAATAATCAAATAAACATTAACCTTCCATTTTATTTACAGAACCTAACTACAACTTTATCGTCAAAATACATTTCACTTCTAACCCACGACTCTCCTAATGGAGAATTATCATATTCAATATTTTAATGACCAAACAACCATCATCACCAAATAATAAATCCCCGGTCAACCCTTATCTTACTGTGAATGAAACCATAATCATCCAACATGAAACTCCTATACATAAACATCCTCTAATTCTTGTGATCATACTTCTTACCTCAATTATTAATCCTTCTCTATGAGTCACATAGTGTTGTCCTTCCCTTCCTTGTCTTTTTCTTTTCTCTGAAATTTCCTCTAGCAGTCTACACTTAGCCATATTCAAAGTTTCTCACTCACTACTCCACACTCGATTGCACCTCTCAAAAATTAAAGCTAGCAGGAGACTGGCACCTCACAGATTCTCTCTCAACATTTTGGTAGAGGTTTCCCTTAGATTTCCTTCTCCGTCCAACACTCGCTCCTTTCCTTCTCTATATATAGACCACATCCACGACTCTTTAGCATCCGATTGAAGACAGAAGGCTAAAGGAGAGGGACGTTCCATTGTCCAGACTTGTACAACATCGTTCCTTTCTATTTCTAGGCGTCAGTTTAACATTTTCAGAAGACTCTTCAATTAGACGACTATCATAATTGGTGAATGATCAAGGTGGACGATTGTTTCCTATGGGCGATTGACTGCCAACCATTCAGAAAAGTGCATATAATCACGCCATACTATCACTCCGGACGATCGGATCCTCGCCATCTGATGTGCCCCAAAAATCACAAGACAAAACAAGGCCGTTGGGCGATCGGTTAACTTCAATCAATGTGTTTCCAAATGGGGGTTTGGAAGAGTGCAGAAGCGAACAAAGGAACAAGGGAGACCCATGGGGGTACTTGGACTTATTCCTGATGGAACGAACTTAGCTCGCCTTGCTAAGTTGATGGAGAGAGGATTAACTTGAGGGATCAAGTTAATTAATGTAAACTCACACTTCGCTTGGATATGACTCACCAAGAAAAATGGAGGCAAGCTTGGATATGACTCACCAAGCTACGGTTTAGATATGACTCACCAAACCTACTAACACTTAATTTGGATATGACTCACCAAAATAAGGGATAGCAAAAAGAGAGTGAAAGAATTTCACAAACTAAACACAAGAGTTTTTGATTCAAAGTTCATTCTCTTTTGAATTACAAAAGGAGGGGGGAGGGGGGATATATATTACCCATATTAGACACAAGTTACAATATAAGTAATAAATAGATGCTAATAACACACCACCTAAGAAGAGGAAAGGTCATTAGCAAACCAAGATAAACATTAATTACTTAGAAGAAGGGGGATGAGAAAGAGTGAAGATTCATCACCTAGGGAAATAAAAAAGAGTCTAGAAAACTACAAGAGCATCTTGGAATATGAATTGCCATCTCTAGATCCTTCTTTGGTGAGACAAGGCTTATCTAGGAAGATGTAAAGTTCTTTTAGTAATTCTAAGAACCAAAACAATTATAAATTAGAAAACTATAGGACAAACCATACTTACAGTTAATGAAGCATTTCCACGTCGAAGCTTGTGCTGGTAGGCAGTATACAGAATTAGTTTGAAAACCCAGGACGCTCTGATACCAACTTTAACGACTTGGTTTTGAAAATTGTGTGACATTTAAAACTTTTCTTTCGTAAAACTATTAGAGTATTCTTTATTTGTAAAACCCGATCGTTAAAACTCTTTACTTTCACTTTTATTAGTTTACTTTCATCTTTATAAGTTTCCTTTCAGAAGTAATGATATTCTTTGTATGAAATGCAGCGGAATAAAAACACAACAGTAAAGAATAGTAAATAATTTACCAAATACTTTTTCAAATACTTTCCATTTAACTCTTTAGCCCAACCAACCACAAGATCCACCCGTGCAAATCCTTCATCAACTGTCTTTAACCTTTTCTTCTATTTCTCGTTTGTACTTACATCACAAGACCTAATCTAAGGAACCTAACACTCAGTAAGTGATAAATGAAATGCAGATAATATGCATTATCATACAATGTAATTAAGCCAAGAGTGACATACATGACAAACACCGTGGGGCCATGAGGAAGAACCAGTCACTCCACAAAAGATATATATATATATATCAAGGTTTTCCCATGTCGTATGCACTCTTTTGTTAGGAGAACGTTGGAGATTTTAGAACAGGAGACAATGAACCATCGTATCCCATGTAACTAACCTACTTTCTTCTAATTATTCTCGTGAATTGTCCTTTTTCATTGTGAATATCTACTGCCATGGGATGTCATTGTTTTCCCGAACCCCCAGACACCTATTTACATAGATTTATTATGTCATACAATATACTCGTGAATTCATACAATCCTATATAAATGTCTAATAAACATATCATTAAAAGAACCTCGATCTAGTAAACACACAACATGAAACCCTAATTCTTATGATGTAGGGTCCGAAGACCAAAACACAGTAAGTATCAACTTACGTGGTGTTCATAGCTTGTTTCTGTTTCTCCTAAACCCAACAGCTCACCTTCACACACATACTGGTCTCGACCTTTTTACAAAGAGCACACCGCTCACTCACGTCCACTTATGGAAACTGGAAACTAACCTCAATCTTTTTGTTTTTCTTACTGTTGTTCGGTTGTTCATCAGCCCATATAAACTAAGAAGGGAAAAGGTGGAAGACAGGTGTGGTGAAAGAGGGAAAACCGTGTGGAGTTGAGTCCCAATTCAAGGGGAAGAGGTCCACTCTTCTGGAGCCAGGCAAAACACCCTTTTTGCCATTTAGACGTGTCTTCTTAGTGAATATCGGAAGAAAATGACAAAATAGAGAGAGAGACACCAAATTTAAATGGGTTTCTCAGACCAATTTGACCTTCCGGATGCGGTTAAGTCGTCCGCGTCTCGTCTGCAATCGTCCAAAGTCGATTTGGGACGAGAAAATGCGTCCTTAGTCACTCGTCCGTACCTTCTGAAAACCATATTCGGACGATGTGAGGCATCTGCATGCCTCGTCCGTGATCGTCTAAATGTTTCCAAAATTAGGACAGATTCATTTTGGATGATGTCCATCCACGTCGGCAGGCATCCGCAAGCGTCCGAATGTTCCCAGAATTTGTACAGATTCAAAGCGGACGGTTCTGCTGTCGTCCTCATTGTCCGTACTTGTCCGAACTTTGACAACCATGAGTTCAGGACGCAGAATACCGTCCTATAGCATCCCAAACTCCATGCTATGTGTTTTTCTACACTAATTTTCAACCCATATATTTCTAATGTACACAAGACCATTTTATTACATACCATGCTATTATTACAACATAATACATTGATTACACGGTATTTTACTTATGGGATATTACAATCCTCCCTCCTTATATAAATTTTGTTCAGCATAATTATTCCTTGGATCTACGACTTAACGTATCTTCTCATATCTGTCTTTTATATAAATCGTCTAAAAGATGACATCACTTTTAGTTCCGTAAAGTACAAAAACTTAGCAAAAATCTTATCTCACATCTAAGTAATCCGATTGCTAAACCAAATTTATTTATTTTTACAAATAATTTATCTCCAACTACCATAACGTGAACAACGGTATTGCATTTTTATGATCCTAATCCTCCAAATTCTCATCATTACTCACAAAATTCCACCTTCACTGGTAATATTCCTAATAACACAACCCATGGGCAATCATTTCTAGTTTCATAAGTCACAACATGTCAATTTTTGAATCATACTTCATTTACAACATCGCTTTGAGCCAGCAAGACATCTTCCAAAATGATCTTAACACGTGTGAATTGTCTCAAAATTCTCACTTGCTCTTTGACAAACATCCTGTCTGTAACTTGATCATAATCATCTCCTTCTACTTTGGTCGTTGAAACCCTTTTTGTACTCTAAATCTTTGGAAACCGTCAGCCTCTTGTTTCTTTGTTCTTCTCATTTCCCAATATGTTCCATAATTTAAATCCGACAGTCCAATACTTGCTCATTTCATCTCTAGGATTTTCACTTTACCCTCAACTAACTCGTTCTTCACTGTTCCAAATCCCACAGTAAACATACCACTATACTATGCCCAGTCTTAGTGCGTTCCAACCATTATTGTCGTGAGGTATAAAATCTCAACGCACTTCACTCATTCTTCTAACTGAATGTAGCAAATTTGAAACCTCAGCCTAATCCATCCCATAACTCGAGGTTAGTTTATTGACTGTTTCATCTCCATTGTTGTTTCCATTTCTGAATCCATATCTGTTTCTGTTGTCATTTCTGCATTCATCAATTTACATAAAGTAAATTGAAATCCAAATTAGTCTCATTACACATGTAGACTTTATAACCATTTTTCTTCATCACAACTTTCCTCCACATCGTTACACCTCTACACATCAGTGCCTCAAGTCCTTGTATAAACTAGTATCACCCATGTGTATTACTACTCACAATCCGAGGTAGGCCGTGATAACACTTTTAATCAATTTTCTATTTCTTCTAAATTACCCCAAACATTGAACTTAGACTACATTCTCTATCGAAATTAATCCAAGTCGTTCCTATAAATAGACTAGATTTTCCAAATTTCTAGTCCATGACAACATCTCATCTATTTAAGAAGCAACACTAAATTAGTTTCTCAGTTCAACCCAAAATGATTCTTAATCAAGTGGGTAGTGACCACGATTATCAAATATCCAAGTATCCACTGCTGAAGGTCCAAATTAATCTTTCTACAACTTTTAATAATCTTGACCAAGTGGATAAGCACTTGACTAACTAATTATCGCTCTCATGATTTAGCTCAGTCACTAACCCTCAATGTTTCTCCTTCTCATAATAAATCCAACTTCTTATCTAATTCCTTGTAGTGTAGTGTAGGTGACCTAACCGAATTATCTAGTTCACGGAAAATTTATTTTTCCACTTATCCCTTTATCCAATTTATAAAAAATTTGGGCAGAGTCTCCCCTATTTCTTTACTCCCCCAAAGCTAAGTCGTGCAATTAAAACCCAAGTAGTTCCAAAAAAGTTCATTATCCATTAAGTAAAATTTACAGGGAAACCATTCAACCATCCTTGTTAGACTAGTTCTAAGAACATACTTTGAACATATCATAATACATCTTCGAGTCTACCTTCAAAATACAAACATAGTCATACTTTTCTAAACACTTCAAACAAAAAAATACAAATTACTTACTCACGGTTATGCTCACTAGTCTTACCATCAATTTCTACTAAGGAAACTTTCTCTAACTCTCCTTTCTTCTCACAGGACAAAACAGAACATCTCCTAGCCACATGTCTAGGCTTCTTACACTTAAAACATTGTTTAGATCCTGCTAAACATGTGCCAACATGATTCTTGGTACATCGGGGACATAGTTCCCCGACAACACTCTTTTTTCAAAGGCGCTTTTGCTTTCCTTGATGATTCTCGTCCACCAAGGATTTCTCAGTCTCTTTTCTAGCACTTGACTCACCTTCTTCCTTCAGTAATGGCTGTAGGTCTTCTACGAACTTCTGGTTGAATTTCCTAAATTTTCCCACCAACTTTTCAATAAATTGCAACTGGCACTCCATATGGTCAACCAATAGGCTAATAGCATCATTCCCCGTTTTTGCCCCTTTTTCCATATTATCCCTTCATAACAATCATTTACAAAGAACCAAAACAATTATACATTAGAAAACTGTAGGACAAAGCATACTTATAGTTAATGAAGCATTTTCACGTCGAAGCTTGTGCTGGTAGGCAGTATATCGAATCGGTTTGAAAACCGGGGATGCTCTGATACCAACTGTAATGTCCCGATTTTGAAAATCGTGTGACATTTAAACTTTTCTTTCGTAAAACTATCAGAGTATTCTTTCTTTGTAAAACCCGAACGTTAAAACTCTTTACTTTCACTTTTATCAATTTACTTTCATATTTATTAGTTTCCTTTCAGAAGTAGTAATATTATTTGTATGAAATGCAGCAGAATAAAAACAAAACAGTAAAGAATAGTTAATAATTTACAAAACTCTTTTTCAAATACTTTCCATTTAACTCTTTAGCCCAACCAGCCACAAGATCCACCCGTGCAAATCCTTCATCAACTGTCTTTAACCTGTTCCCTATTTCTCGTACTTACCTACATCACAAGACCTAATCTATTGAGTCTAACGCTCAGTAAGTGATAAAATGAAATGCAAATGATATGCATGATCATACAATGTAATTAAGCCAGGAGTGACATACATGACAAACACCGTGGGGATATGAGGAAGAACCGGTCAGTCCACAAAGGAGATATATATATATATATCAGGGTTTTCCCTTGCCATATGCACTCTTTTGTTACGAAAATGTTGGGGATTTTAGAACAGGAGAGAATGAACCCTCGTATCCCATGTAACTAACCTACTTTCATCTAATTATTCTCTCGTGAACTTTCCTTTTTTATTGTGAATATCTACTGCCATGCGATGTCATTGTTTTCCCGAACCCCACACACCTATTTACCTAGATTTATTTTGTCATACAATGTCCTCGTGAATACATACAATCCTATAGAAATGTCTAATAAACATATCATTAAAAGAACCTTAATCTAGTAAACACACAACATGCAACCCTAATTCTTGCGATGTAGGGTCCGAAGACCAAAACACAGTAAGTATCAACTTACCTGGCGTTCATAGCTCGTTTCTATTTCTTCTCTCTTCTTCGTACCTTCAAAACCATTTAAATCACGTATTATTAATCTTACTTCTATGGCTCATCACTTTCACTATTTGCATATGGAGAATGGAATAACAAACCTCACAATGTTGCTCATTCCATCAATGTGATAGGATAAATTAACTTTACAATCCCAAATAGTATTTTATCATAAAACCATATTTCCCACATCAGAGAACCATTTAAGGCCTACCATTATCGAGTGAATAATTTTATCCTTAATCATTCATTCAAGTGGCAGAAACCAATATCAAACTATCCCAACAAAAACCAATGATTCTTGACAAACTGTACGTAGATTAATCAATCCAAACTTATCAAAAAATCATTCTTAGCAGTAACTCATACAGAAGACAACTCCCCAAACAACAAGTATTAGTTTTGCCACATCAATCAAAGTAATAGAGCATTTATGCATTTTCAACCAAGCATCAGACTTTTTACATTATCCCTCAACAATATTTACCCAATATTTACAACACTCCATTGTAATAAGGCTAGACAGTGACCAAACAAGGTAATAGCACCTACATCAAATAACAATATTTTCTCACAGTATATCACTTGGTAGAATCCAACTAACTAACCAACCAAACACTTCCAATAGCCAATTCTTCCAACAGTCAAGCATAACCCTCCACCATAACCAAATTGCACATGTTAAGGCTTTACAAATAACAAGAACACAACTACTATCCAATACAGAGTATAACCCAAAGAACAGAGAACTCAAGTCACTGCAGAAATTCAAGGAGAGAACTTTGCATTACCTGAGAAGACCCAAGGGAAAGCTCTCATTCACCCTTCACTCCTATTTCTTCTTCTTCTACTTGTTTCTCCTAAGCCCAACAGCTCACCTTCACACACATACTGGTCTCGACCCTTTGACAAAGAGCACACCGCTCACTCACGTCCACTTATGGAAACTGGAAACTGACCTCAATCTTTTTGTTTTTCTTCCTTTTGTTCGGCTGTTCATCAGCCCATATAAACTAAAAAGGGAAAAGGTGGAAGACAGGTGTGGTGGAAGAGGGAACGCCGCGTGGAGTTGAGTCCCAATTCAAGGGGAAGAGGTCCACTCTTCTAGAGCCAGGCAAAACACCCTTTTTGCCATTTAGACATGTCTTCTTGGCGAATATCGGAAGAAAATGATGAAAGAGACAGAGAGAGAGAGAGACACCAAATTTAAATGGGTTTCTTGGACCAGTCTGAGCTTCTGGATGCGGTTAAGTCATCCGCAGTCGTCTGAAGTCGATTTGGGATGAGAAAATGCGCCCTTAGTCACTCGTCCGTACCGTCCACAAACCATATTCGGACGATGTGAGGCGTCCGCATGCCTCATCCTCGATCGTCTGAATGTGTCCAAAATTAGGACAGATTCATTTCGGATGTTGTCCACCACGTCCGCAAGCGTCTGTAAGGGTCTGAATGTTCCCAGAATTGTACAGATTCAAAGCGAACGGTTCTGTTGTCGTCCGCATCGTTCGTACTCGTCCGAACTTTGACACCCATAAGTTCAGGACACAGAATACTGTCCTATAGTGTCCCAAACTCCATGCTATGTGTTTTTCTACACTAAAATTATCAACCCATATATTTCTAATGTACACGAGACCATTTTATTACATACCATGCTATTACTACAACGTAATACATTGATTACACGGTAATTTACTTATGGGATATTACATTAAGTGTGTGGGCTCATCTAAGTTAAAGGTTGTTGGGCTGTTCTCCAAGCTTCCATGGAAGTGAATTCCCAATTGTCCTCGGTCAAAATGTGATTCAATGTCGAGGAAACTACTTGTCATCATGCATTTGTTCGTGCTCAAATTCTTCTAGTTTATTCAATCCTGCAAAATAGTAACTAATTATATAAGCAATGAGTCTATTGGCTTGGGTCCAGATGATAGAACCTTGGGGTGCATCATACTCCTGGGGTTGAAAAGGATTTTTCCTCAAATCCATGGAGTATTTGTCATTATCTTCTTTTCATGCCTTCCATCCAGATCAAATGGGAAATTTAGGTTGACACTAATCATAATGACTTCCATCTTTGACTATTCATAATAAGCAGCAAACAAATAGTCTTCCATCTTCTCATTAGGCATGCTAAAGTTATCAACTTCAATTGAAATCCCAGGATATATAGAGTGATTAACATGAGCATTAATGATAACATTTCCAATCCCAAGTGGTATAGCAGAGTCCATATCATCATTATTCTTTACCTATCCAATATTAAAATCTAAATCAATTAAGGAACTTGAAGGTAAGTACCTTACTTGTTAGTCCTAGAAGTTTGGTTCATTTGGAAGTCCAATTCTATGAGTTTGGAGAGATGGAGGGTCATGACATTGTAAGAGGACAGACACCTCTTGTTTGCAACATTCTTCCATGAGCACTTTTTTTCTTTCAGAATAAGTACTGAGGAAACATTCTTGTCAACAAGGTCTTTTGACTCAGAGCATTCCTCTTCAGAAGACTCTATTTTCATGCTCGGAAAATCCAAAGATAATAGTGGTCCTTCTTAAGATAATATGACCACCTCCACAAGCTTTTCTTCTTGCTTAGTTGCTGCCAAGGAGTTATCTTTACATTCCACTTCCACAATATTCTCCTTAGTCCTGTCGGATTCTTCTACCATCGCAATATGACTCTCGGCTTGTAATGTGGAAGAACGTTTAAACTTTTGTATCAACGTTAGATTATCACTCATGTTGTCCAGTATTTGACTGACCTTGCTGAAAATGGCTTTCAACTCCTGGCACTCAGATCGTTGACTCTTAGAAAATCTCTTTGTGGATGGAGCAAATTTTCTTCTTAAGTATTTCTTCATCAAATGCCACGTCTTAATGTCTTATTCTTTGTTTGCTTTTCCGTAGGAAATTAGTTTGTCCCACCATCTTGAAGCTCTTCCTCAAAGCTTTGAAGAAATAATTTTTACCATGCTCTTTTTTGAAAAATACAGCCGTAGAAAAATTTTGTCTACCTTGCCTTCCCAATCCAAAGAGTCTTCGACAAGGACTGAACCGTCAAAAGTTGGGATAGATACCAACAACTCGTTTTCTTCTTCACTGTAATATCTCGCATACTGGTAGCCCCATTTCATCATAAGAGAAGACCAAGTTATCCAAATATCCGAGTAATAAAATAGAAGCAAGGGAACCTGAAAATTTGCAGGCTCTGATGCCAAATGATGTGCCCCAAAAATGCACAAGACAAAACAAGGCCGTTGGGCAATCGGATAACTTCAATCAATGTGTTTCCAAACAAGGGTTTAGAAGAGTGCGGAAGCAAACAAAGAAACAAGGGAGACCCATGGGGGTACTTGGACTCATTCTTGATGGAATGGACTTAGCTCACCTTGCTAAGTTGATAGAGAGAGGATTAACTTGAAGGATCAAGTTAATTGATGTACACCCACACTTCGCTTGGATATGACTCACTAAGAAAAATGGAGGATAGCTTGGATATGACTCACCAAGCTATGGTTTGAATATGACTCACCAAACCTATTAACACTCAATTTGGATATGACTCACAAAAATAAGGGATAGCAAAAAAGAGTGAAAGAATTTCACAAACTAAACACGAGTTTTTTATTCAAAGTTCATTCTCTTTTGAATTACAAAAGGGGAGGGGGTATATATAACCCACTTAGACACAAGTTATAATGCAAGTAATAAATAGATGCTAATAACCAACTACCTGAGAAGAGGAAAGATCATTGGCAAACCAAGACAAACATTAATTACTTAGAAGAAGGGGGATGAGAAAGAGGGAAGATTCATCACCTAGGGAAATGAAAAGAGTGTAGAAAACTACAAGAGCATCTTGGAATATGAATTGCCATCTCTAGATCCTTCTTTGGTGAGACAAGGCTTACCTAGGAAGATGTAAAGTTCTTTTAGTAATTCCAAGGCCACATAATACTTTTAAGGAGAACAATTGGGCCAAGGATGTGTGGGCTTTCTCTTTTTCTCCAATTGGACTTGGTCCCACCCATTTGATTAAGTGTGTGGGCTTATCTAAGTCCAAGGTTGTTGGGCCGTTCTCCAAGCTTCCATGGAAGTGAATTCTTAATTGTCCTCGGTCAAAATGTGATTCAATGTCGAGGAGGCTCCTTGTCATCAAGCATTGGTTTGTGCTCAAATTCTTCTAGTTTATTCAATCTTGCAAAATAGTAACTAATTCATGTATCAATTCTTGTATCACATAAACAAATCCTACTTTCAAAACCAACACTAAATTCAATATACTCCAAAATATTATGGATCTTATATCTTCAACATTATTATTCTCAAGCTTTCAATCCTTACAATATCCATACAATATCTACATATGTCCAAATATATTTTCTCTTACTAATTCCACTAACTATCAATCTAATTCATATTGTCCTATTTTACTCCAAATACCATCACACAATTCTCCATAACCTTAATATTTCCTTAAGCTACTTAATCTGGAGTATCATGTCTCACTTATCCAAACACATTTCCCTTTACTAACACCTTTCCAAGAAATAATATAACACAATTCGAGGTATCACAATTCACTTCTTCCAATATGTTTCTCTTGACCAACATCCTAAATTGTCCAATTCAGCTCCTAACATCCCAAAATTATAACTTAAGCCTTCTGTTCAGCTTTACGAAAATTTGAGATATTAGAAAGACTTCCTAAGTATCAAGAGAATTCATCCTCCCAATATATGCGAAGAATATCAACAAAGCCATGTACGATAAAGTAAATGTGAGAAAACATATGTATACGTAACATTAGACATGCTGTTGAACAATAACCATTGGGTTTTCAAGTGTGGTATTCCACAAAATATCAGTTTGAAAACATGATACGATGCAATGCATAAAGTATAAAAATCCCTACCACGATGACGACCATTAAAACCTTACAGACTAGCCAGCTCCATGCTCTATCAGAAGTGAGGGCCGAAACTAGTGATATTTCCAGAACCTATAACAAGGTCGATGTCAAAATCCCAACAATCACACGAGGGATAACATATAAGTCCTAAATCAAGACTAGGAATCCAAGACAGACTCTAAGGACAACCACTAGTCCCAAACTGGAAATCAAATCTAGGAATACATCAAGAGTCGTAGATTAAAACATGAAACCAGACCAAAATACCAAATATGGTTAGTGAAGTTGAATGAAATTTATTAAATCCAACTCCAAGAAACAAATAGTGCAGTCGACTAAAACATAAAAACTGTCGACCTGACACCTTAACAGACAACTAGAAAGACCCACCAGTCAACAAGACAGAGTGATAGTCGAAGGAACACGACATTTTTGCCTTTCAAAGTCAAATTACCATGCATAGACTCTAATTCTACAAATATAAACCAGAAATTCCCCTCGGATTTTAGTTTCCAACCTCTAATCTAACGCCAAAGAAAATCAAGATTTTCAAATGGAAAGACAAAGCTAAAAATAGACTTACCCATAAAACATCTTCATGAAAGACAGAGATCAGGACAACACGAACATAAATTGGGCAAAGAAATGACAAGGATTTCTAGCCGATTCCTCCCCCTTCCCTCTCCTTCTTTTTCTCTTTGTCGTGAAGGTCTTCTCCCATAAGGGAGAAGAGTTATCCTCCCCCCCAAATTACCATGCATAGACTCTAATTCTACAAATATAAACCAGAAATTCCCCTCGGATTTTAGTTTCCAACCTCTAATCTAACGCCAAAGAAAATCAAGATTTTCAAATGGAAAGACAAAGCTAAAAATAGANAAGTTCCCCCCCCCCCCCCCCAACCCCCCTAATCCCTTGCGGACACCAACGCAGCCCCTGGACCATTTGCAATTGACTAGACTCACACACTGGTCGATAAGGATAGCCTTTGGGTGTGGTTTTCTAACTGAAAACGCCCTGTTTTATCCCCATTTTTGCCTTTCAAAGACAAATAACCATGCATAGATTCCAATTCTACAAATATAAACTGGGAAATAGAAAACAGATTGTTTTCTGTCGATTTTTGCCTTTCAAAGACAAATAATCATGCATAGACTCCAATTCTACAAATATAAACCAGAAATTTTCTTGAGATTTGAGTTTCCAACCTCTAATCCTAAGCCAACAAAAATCAAATTTTAAAATGGAAAGACAAAGCTAAAAACGAACTTACCCACGAAACATCTTCAAGAAAGATAGAGATCGGGACGACACAAACATAAATTGGGCAAAGAAATGACGAGGATTTCTAGTCAATTCCTCCCCCTTCCCTCTCCTTCTTTTTCTCTTGGTCGTGAAGGTCTTCTCCCACAAGGGAGAAGAGTTCTCCCCCCTCCCCCTTCCCTCTCCTTCTTTTTCTCTTGGTTGATTTTTGTTTAATAAATATAATATAAATTAATATATTGTAAATATTAAACAAAAATCCTTAAATTTTAATTCGGTAAAACTGACATAACTCAGAATTTGATCTAAGGGATTGATAACTTATCGAACACAAAATTTCACAACTTTGGGTCGCAAGGGAAAACAGAACACGCTCGTTGAATACTGAATGGACCTCTTTCACAAGTGGACGAAGACCCACGACACGTGGCAAGGAAATCGTCAACATAAAAAAATTTGACTTAGTCAAACCAAAAAAGTTACTAAAAAAGATATAAAATAAAAAATTATGAATTTTACACTAACACTCAGTAAGTAATGAAAAACATCATATATGTATGCATAAAAGCATGAGTTTTCGTGTTCATTTTCAATTAGCGTTCTTTTCTTTTCTTTTCAATCTTTTTGTTCTTTTTCTTTATCTTGACATTAGTACACGACATCAAAGCTAAAAATCTCATTGGATCCATATCATGGCTCGCCCAAAACTCCAATGATACAGATCACCAAAGTTTCATTTCATAAAACTTTATAAATTTTCTTTTTTTTTTCTTTCTCTTGACATTGGACACAACAGCAAAAGTAAAAGTCTCATTGGGGCCATATCATGGCTCTCCCAAAGCTCCAATGATGCAGGATCTCCAAAGCTTCTTACGTAGTTTCATTTTTTTTCATCTTTCTTAATAAAAACTTATGTAGATGAAAAAAAAAATTCGTTAAGTATCCTCAAACAACATATTATCATAACAAATTCTTGATCAACAAAGCAATCACCAAACATATACATCTAAATAATACTAATTTTCTTTATCTTTCTCCTATCATGCCCTTAACGACAATAATAAAACATACCACACATTCTTGAACAACATTAAATCATTAATACTATAAATCACACCAACTTAAGTCCTAGCATCTTGTGATGTAGGTCGTTATTCCAAGCACATGTAATTATTATTTACCTTGGGTTTTTAAGATTTACCCGGTCTATCTCCTTAAATTGAGAGGCCTAAACGTATCACAATATTTGTTAGTATCCATATAGTCATTAATTACTATGGTTCCTAAACTTCCAATATCTACAATTAATCACTTTATTTCCTGATGCACCACGGGATCCATCCACTCACATTCAAGCATGGAGATTTTCTAACAATATTTCTAGTGTTCGTTTTGTAGGTCATCATGGAGGAAAGTGCACCAAAGATGTCAAATGCATCAAACCAACTTCCAAATATCAAATGGAGTTATTCAAGATCAAGCATAAGTGGAAGTTTAAGTACAACTATAGAAGTTATCGTGGACTTCACAAATCTACCTACAATCTTACCTTTAGGCACTCGTTGGCATTTTTGGCAGTTAGAAAGACCTCGTATCAAAATGCAAGCTTCACAAAATTTGTAGCAAACTTGTTAAGGTTTCTAGCATGTGTTTTTTCGTTAAAGTTGGAGTTTCTTGCTATGTTAAATTCTCCATTTATAGAGAGCTAGAATCCATGAAAGGACTTTTTTTTTGTTTTAATTTTAAGGTTATTTATTTAATTTTGACATTAGGGAAACCCTAATTTCGTGAGGGGGTTTTTAGGCTTCCCTTAGGGCTATTTGTAATCAGTTTTTTTGAAGTGAAAAACCCTCTTTCAAGGATTGGAGTTCTCTCCACAATTGGCCCTCTTTTCTTGGTGAGTATCCAAGAGATTGTGTGACCACAAATTGATTTATCACCATTCTTGGGTTGTCTTGAGGTGAATCTCCTACACTAGATCATTTGTTGACTTCATCTAAAGCTAGAAGTCCATAGAGCAGGGTTAGAAGATGTGCTGCAAACCAAGTTGGAGTGGCTTCCTTGAGGGAGTCCGTTTGAAGTCAAAAGGTGAAAACATAGTGCCTTCCGGATCAGCTTCTTAGTGTTCGAGTACCATTTCTTTTCCTGAATGATTTTGGTTCTGTAATTTGGAGGCTGTTTATTAACATTTTGTGGGGTCTTGTTTCAAATTTTACATTATTTGGTTTAGTGAAATGAAAGTTATACGTTATTCAATTTTTGCTTAGAAACTGTGTTATTGGTGCTTATTCTGAAAAGGTTATTTTTCGTTCACATAACTTCCGCTCCTTTTTGAATTTTGGTCTGATTTGTGGCTGGTCTTCTGTACACACAAGGAGAAAAGTGTGGTTAAAATTTCGTTCCATTTGGTTAAGGGATGCATAAATTGTGATTGTTTCTTTTTGCACTATAAATTGTTTTCTATTGATACCCTTTCGGGGGAAATAGTTTTGTGAAAACGTATCTTCATCCCCATTTAGAACTATTGCATGAATTTTGAAGGGTACATTCTATTATGGATATATTATTGTGTTCCAAATTTGGCATTGATTGAAGTTCAGGAAAGTAAGTTACATTGTTGACAAAACTGGTATTCTATTTTCAAGTTTGAAAACTGCATTGTTCGATTGGTTGGCATTAGAGCCACTTCCCTTGCTTATACTCTGTTATTTGGTGAATTTTATCTTACATTATGATGACAAGAGGCTGTAGTTATACTATGAATTATTGTTAGGAAGAAAATGAGTTATTGGCTTCTATTCTTAGTTTTAGCGGTTTAGATTTTATCGATGATTATTTGGATTGGGAAGACGAAGTCGAATTTTTTTTTCAAAAATTCTACTTTTTAGAGAGACTAAGGCAAGACTTATTTCTTCAAAGCTTCGAGGGTGAGCTTTAAGATGGTAGAACAAATTGATCTGCAACTGAAAAGAAGATGGAGAAGGAGACATCCAAACATGGAAATTGATGAAAAGATTCTTGAGGAAAAGGTATGCTCTGAAGCTTACAAATGTGGTCTCATTTTCTCCACCACCAGCCCAATCCAAGAAGAGTGTTTCCAAAAGCCAACAAGCCCAAGTGTTGGACATAAAGGGCTCATTGCAATATATAGCTCAACAACTTGACAGTCTCTTGACTGTCAACCTATGCAACCATTTGATCATAACGAAATAGTGGAAGAGTAATATGAAGATATCTCCTTAGCATCTACTAATGAGAAAGAAGAAGAATTGGAAATGAGATTATCTATCCACATGAGGAACCACTACTCAAAATGGATTCAGAGTCTATAACAATCCATGAGAGAGAAGAAGTATGTGAAGAAAAAGTTTTCTTGCCGAACCCGATATTAAATTTGGAGTTGATCAACTCGTCTTCGCACTCACATATAGAAAACAAGAATGAGTCAAGCAATGCATATCCAGAGATGAAAAGAAAAGAGCCAGTAGTTTTGAAAAGGCTTTGAAAATAGATTGAAGAAAAGAATGTGCAATCAAAACATTTGGAAAGTTCAATGAAGCTTTTTAGTCCAAATCAATTGCATCAATACGAAGTTTGCTTTGGAATATGCAATGAAAATAAAAATTTATTTCTTGCAAATCTTGTAAGTCAAGAACAAATCTTGAGAAGGAATGCAAGGTGGGAAGAGAGTATTGGAGTCTTTCTTTACATTCTAAGATACAAGAATGGAGAAACAAGAAAAATAGTCGGTACTATGTCAGAGAGGTATATGCCATTAAATACATTAATTTCATGGATTATTAGAATTGGATGAATTAAAGAACTTCATGATATTGATACTGATTTGGGACTTGGATTGTCAATTTTGATAATGTGGTTGATGTTGATTTCTTTAATTATAATGAACACTTTATGGATAGCAAAATTTGGCATGCCTAGTGGTAGGACTACGCAAGTGTTGTTGATCCTAATATTTATTGATGTTGAACTTGGTGCCACTATTGGGAAAGGAAGGACTTATGTTTACCTGGATAATCCATTGATTTAACGCAAGGAAAACTTAGTTTTATTACACTTGAGGAAGAAGTTTTTTGCCAATCAATGGAAACCTAAATTTTGCTACAATCCATTTGGTATTAAAAGATATTGGAACAGTTTATTGATGATGCAAACAACCTTGAGTATGCGGAAGATTTTGAAGTCTTTGCCACTACCACATTCAAAGAATTATCTCCTTATTTTGGTGATAAAGATAGAAGAAGTAGAAAGGGAGACCAATCCAAATTTGAGGTCAAATCCTCAATCACCTAGGGAAGATGATGCACCACGGAATCCTCTCAAGTTCGATCAAATGGAAAAATTATTTAATTTATTTTCAAGTGTTTTTGTTGTAGGTACTCAAGTAGAAAGCGGTATTAAGGTATTCAATTATGACCTTAATATATTCAAACTAAAACATAGGTGGAAGATCAAGTGTTCGACAATCCAAATATGCGAACAATCTGACCCCTGAGCTATATGTGGATTTTTTTGGCTGCCTATACAGTCTTATATTGAATTTGTTTCTTCACAAAGATTGTAGGAAACATCACCAGCTTGCCAGAATGGGTACTTTTGTTAAATTTGAAGATTTTTTGCTATGTCAACAGAGCCTTGAACAGAGAGCTTCAATTTTTCAAAAGAAGCCCGAGCATCCTAAGTCGGAGTTGAAGCCAAATGCACTTGGAGAATAAACGTGAAGATATATTCCGTGAACTCATTGCTGCATTCAAGATTTGGAGGATTGTTTGAAAATTATTTTTAGTTATTTTATTCTACTTTGTATTAGTTTTAAAAAAGTGTCATGTGTTGGTGTCACTTATTTAGAGCATGTTTTAGCCAAGTAAGTGTGTTGTGAGGGCATTTTTATAATCTCCTTTTGAGACACAAACCCTATTTTTTTTAAGAAGCTTTTAAGCTCCTTTAGGGCTGTGTTTTAGTAATTTTGTTGAAGTGAAAAACCCTCTTTGAAAGATTGGAGTTCTCTCCCCAATCGGCCCCCTTTTCTTGGTGAGAATCCAAGAGATTGTGTGACCACAAGTTGATTCATCCCCGTTCTTGGCTTGTCTTGAGGTGAATCTCCTACACTAGCTCCTTCCTCCACTTCATCCAGAGGTGGAAGTCCATAGAGAAGGGTTAGAAGACTTGTTGCAACCCAAGTTTGAGTGGTTTCCTTGAGGGAGTCCGTTTGAAGTCAAAGGTTGCAAACATAGTGCCCTTTCAAACCAGCTTGTTAGTGTTCAATTACCATTTCTTTTCCTGAATGATTTTGGTTCGTTCAGTGAAATGAAAGTTGTACATTATTCAATTTCTACTTGGAAACTATGTTATTGGTGCCTATTTCGAGAAGGGTATTTTGCATTAGCATAACTTCCACTCCTTTTTGAATTTTGGTTTGATTTTTTTAGGGTTTTCTATATGCACGCGGAAAAAAGATTGGTTAAAATTTTGTGCTATTTGGTTCAGGGATACATAAGGTATGATTTTTTCTTTTCAGACTATAAATTGTTTTCTGTTGGTACCCTTTCGGGGGAGTAGTTTTGCGAATGCATATCTTCGTTCCCTTACAGAATTATTACATGAATTTTGGAGGGCATGTTCTATTCTAGATATATTGATTGTGTTCCAAATTTGGCATTGATTGAAACTTTGGAGATTAAGTTACATTGTTGACAAACTGGTATTCTGTTTTCAGGTCCGAAAACTGCAATCCATTTAAAAATCCAATCACTTAGGTCAATCTTAAAGTAAAAATATAGGGTATAATATTATTGTCCAAACATCCAAGAGAATATCAATATTCAAATCTCCATTTAATTATCCATAACAATATATCAAAACTGATTAACAATCATTCAGCTCGGTTGATGCATAGAACCATCTCTGTTCCAACCTTCCTGTCTTCATAACTTGTCCTAATTACAATTATATCAAAATAGCTTAATGAATAAAACCATTTATCAACATACTCTGTTTCCAACTTACAATAATCCAACAACGTTTTATCCATTCTCCTTTTGTGGATGCCTAAACTTTCTCAGCTATATTACTGAACATTGCTACTTATCTGAAACAACAATGTTTTAACTTATATGTGGCAACACTTTACTCTCTCGCAAGGAATCTTTCCCTTTCATGGGAGCATCTTTCTCCTAATATAACGTTTCTTATTTAATTCGATAACTTGATCCAATGGCCATCAATCCTTCCGCACAACATCTTTTGCTCCTGCAAAGGATTTTTTTTGTGGAAGCATCTTCTACCCCACCTTCTAATCTAACATCTAAAACTCATCCATTTTCATCCATTTATTTGATTAGACGACCATCCTTCGTCCCGCACTTCATTTATCTCCCGCAAAACATCTATCCATGGAAGCTTATTCCACCTTCCATATCTAATGACTATAATTCTTTTATTACTTAATCCAATGTTTTTCCATTCTTCTCATGACATTCCTTTTTCCCGCACTCCTTTAGCACCTAACACCAGATTAAATCTCAACTACCCATTATTTTATACAACGATTGATATCTTTTCGTTTCCTAAAAATCATTCCCTTTGTACATATGACCTTCCTCCTAGCATCCTTTTCTTCCAACCATATTTTCGGTCTTGATATCATTTTATTATTTAATCGCGTATCAACATTTTTCCAACTTTTTAAATCTTTATAAATTGTTATTTTATTTATCCTTTAATATTCCAACTTTTTCAACTAAAAATACTTATTTTTCTTGGGTATTATAGCTGCTATTTAAAGAAAAGGTCTGGCAACTTTGTTTGACTGACAATTAAGAAGCCATTTGGATATTTTTCCAGCAAAAGTAAATACCCATAAAAGTTAGGTGAAACCAATCCCTCGGCTGAAGTGGTGCTACCAATTGACTAATATGAGTGTACTGATACACACTCAGATTAAAAGGGGTAAATGAAAGAACTTTATTCTCTATGGAAAAGAGATTACGTTGAAACAGCTGAGATAAGAAATTGAGGAAAAAAGGGATTTCTCTATATCGATTGAATGGATTTTGCGATTCAAGGGAGAGAAGGATTTACAGAGGGTATTATGCGAAATCTAGGTAAGTAGAGATTGCATGTGTGTGGCCAATTGGTATACACCACAAGGTGCTATGGATCTGTGAGTGATTTTGTTTATTGCTTTTATCAATGTCAACTTGAGGATATGATACTCTACTTGATGTGACTGTTTTACATTTAATAAATTTAAGGATATGATGCTTTACTTATTGAGATTGTTTTTACTTACATTAACTCGAGGATTTTTTTTGCTCTGTAATATGTGATGATAGATGATAGTTTTTGTTTTCCAACACGTTCATGATGATTGAAAATTTAATGTCTATTTGTGTTGAGATACTATCTACTATTTACAAAATAGTGATTAATTGAGGATGTGCTAATATGTATCTTAGATGCTTTATATTGTATTGTCATTACATATAAGAAAGATAAAAGATGATGAATTTATGTAAATAGGTCAGGAGGTCAGACTGATCCAAAGATAAACCTATGGGTACGTAATCCTATTAGCTTTCTTTTGATTGATGTCAGGGCAGACCAATTGAAGTTGCTTGGTTGTTGTGCTTAGATGTGCATGGCAGCTAATAAAGGACTCGATTGATGTCGGGTCTGCCTCTTGAAGGTGTAAGATTTTCTCTTGAAGGTGTGAGAGTAGTGGTCATGTTCCATTGCCTAACCTACTCATTTCTGGAAAGATTAAGAAGATGAAAATTACAAAAAAAAATAAACAAGTTAAAGAAAAGAAAAGAAAGTAAAAGAAATTAATATTTTGTCATGACATGCATGTACATAGTTGCTCCAACCTTCTTTGAGATGCTTTAGAAGTACGTATGTAGAGGATGTGACCCAACTATTTTTTTTAGTTCTCTACTTACTAAGTGTTAGACTCATAATTTGAATATTGTGGTGTAGGTATTGATGCTAATGAGAATGTCTTTTCTGATGCCCTTGAGAATATAAGTTTCTATGAGTAAGCTTGGAGGTTGTCTGGCGATATTTGACTTGTGGAGATTTAATTTGATAAAAGACATGTTCGTGAATTTTAAAATTATGGACTTTGTTATTGAGGAAGTAAGGATTTAATATTGTGAATTTATGGACTTTTTATTATAATGTTGATGTTAAATGTTTAAATATTATTGTAATATCCTGAATCTTCGTTGAACTAAAGGCAGAGCTTACGTATTAATTTTGAGGATGATAAGAACTAAGTTGGACATGCAAGAATATTGGTCAAGAGAAATGTAATTGGAATAAGTGAGTTATGATACCCCATTAGGTTTATAGTTAGATTATGAGAAGGATTGAAGTCAATTAGAGATATTTAAAGTTATATTGGATGATATCAAGTGGATTGGTAGTCAGTAGGAATATTGAGAGGAAGTATATTTGGACGCAATTGGATATTAAAAAGTTGAAGATATAGAATTATTATTATTATTATTATTATTTTATATATATAAAATTATATATATGTATATTGTTTAGAATAGAAATAATTGAAGAAGACATGGCGGATGGGTTTTGAAAGTGTGGTTGATCATGGTGGTTGATTGAGATCATCTAGAGTGATCAACCTCCAAATGAAAATGGGTATGGAAAATGGGTTTTGAAAGTGTGGTTGATCATGGTGGTTGATCGAGATCATCCAGAGTGATCAACATGCAAATGAAAATGGGTATAGAAAATGGGTTTTGAAAGTGTGGTTGATCATGGTCAAATCAACTTGAATTTTATTAAAGATGAAATAATGAATAACCTGAATGAAACATATTCCTGAAGAGAGTGTAAACCGCGGTCGATCGTGGCGGCAATCGGCAATGGGAGATCATCTATAATTCAAGAACAAAGATTTATTCTACGGACATTTGTGGCGGCCGATTGATGGAGTGTCATCTACTGCCGCTATCATCCACAATTCTATAACAAAGGGATTTACGAGTGATTAACTGAACAGTGGTCAATCGGCTTAAAGGAAAATCGATCAACCGCCAATTTATGAAGAGTAATCTGGAGAGTTTTAAACATTTGGAAGACGAAAGGAAACATTGTCTGAACGTCTGGAAGTCAAAGGGATCGATGTTGCATGCATTTGGACATCAATGGATTGTCGGTTAATGATAGCGCGTCGCTGGAAAATTAATGAAAATGGCGTTGAACACGTCTAGATATCGAAGAGGTTGGCGGTCATTGATGTGCTATGTCTGTTGGCTTTCACTGATAAATGCTAGAGAATAAGTGGTTGCCTATAAATATGTGGTGTGGCAGCGTGAGTTTGTGGAAGAGAGAAAAACATCAGCGGGATTCCGACAAAGAGGAGTTCCTTTTGGTTTCCAAATTTGAGGCTGGTAAGCAAATCTTCACTCACCTTTCTTAAGGAGTTGTTGTGGGGAATAGTTTCTGTTGGGAATGCATATAGTTGAGTAATTTTGGCAAAATTGATGGCTATGTTCTTGTTATATACTCTGCTAGTTGGATGGAATTGGCACTTCGTATGAATGAGCATATTATTTGAAATATATGATTAGGTTGTTAACTATATTATGTGAAGTATATTGGTATGAGTAAGTTGGATTATTGGAATAAGTATTGGATTAAGGGTTGTAATTATTGGATAAAGTGATTGTTGGAAAATAAGGTTCTTCAATATTATGGACATATTAGGAGACATGTTAGTTGAAGCTAGAAGACTTTATTATTGGAGATTAATTATTAATAGTTGTATGTGTTAATAATGGAAAGGTTTTGTGAAAGAATCTTACAGTGTAAAACCACTGAAGCTAAGGACTCCAAGTACATGCTATTGCATGTGCTTTGTCCGAAAGGACCTACATCACTAGAAATTAGGGTTTTGTTTGATGTTTTTTTACTAAATGCATAAGTTATGTTATTGTATGAAAACGTATATTGTTTGCTTACATGTTTATTAGATTTAAGTTCAGTTCCATAGGTAGGACATATTAAGGAACACGTTAGATATAATTGTATGTGCACAACAATGTTAAGACTCGAAATCCTAATAAACATAAATAGGATATATCTCCCCATCGTCTATATTATCGTGAACGTATTTGCTGCAAGTTTTGGATGAAGTGAAACGTCATCATTTGGATTTAATGGATTTCACGATAATGCCAGTGTTAGCAGGAGCATTGGTGTCTTTGGATGAGATTTTTGCAATGGATAAGCGCACATGGTAGACGGTGATTGATGGATGAACCTAAGGATTGGAGTTTTCGCTGAAGCGTTGGCTTCTATGAAAGTGTTGGTGTCCTCGATTGCTTTGGCGACCCCAAACACATGAGTTAGGGCTAACGTGGTTGTTGGCCATTGGATGATTGAGTTGTCACGAACGTCCCTAGCAGCTATTTGCGTGTCGTTTGTAGCTCAGGTAGATTTTAAATAAATTAGTTTTCCAGATTCTTCGCGAGCTATGATTCGATCTTTAGACTGTTTAGGAAAAGATAAAATTAAGATACGATTTCCATGAGATTTTCCCTCGTAGAATCTCTGTTTATGGTTCTATAAATTGATGGATTAGGTCAAAACCCTAATTACTCAAGAGCCGCAAGGATGAGAGAACCACTCTGCCAAGCTATCTTTCTTCAAGCTTCTCAAGGTAGGTTCTCCACTGTAAGGATTCTAAAGTTGTTTTAGATGGTGTATAGTGTTTAGAGTTTATTCTTTTATTAACCAACTTTTACTTTAAGGAATCTCAGCATATGGAAGAGTTTGGATAGTTAGACCTTCATTAAATATTTCTGGTAAGTGATGTTGATTGTGTTTGATATTTGGCCTGCATCACAAAGTGTTAAGCTAAGATAGAATTATGATGTTATTTTGTGATGCTTATGGCTATTGTTCTGGCTTTTTGTTTACTATTTACGCTGAGATATAATGTTGAGGATTTGTTCATTTTTTTTGTTACTATTATGATGAGATATTTTAGAGGATATGATGTATGCTGGTTGTTTACTATTTACGTTTAAATATATTGTTGAGGATTTGCTTACCATTTTTGTTACTATTATGATGACTCAGGTTGAGGATATGCATGCTAGATTTTATCTTTATGTTACGTGTTTGTTTCATATATTCATTTAAGAAAGACAAAAGATTGAATAAACGTAAATAGTTGTTTGAGTTGGTTATTCTGAATGAGGTGGACCTAATGGTGTCATTCTCTCTCCTAGACTAAATTACCCATAACGATTAGACTGTTAAGTAAAAGAAAAGAAAAAGACTATTGTTTGAAAAAGACACAGTTTTTACATGTTGCATCTCATAGTCATGTTTTCAATTATACATCTCTTACTGAACGTTATACTCGTAGGTAAACTTTTTGATATATGCAATGATGGAATTATTGAGGAACATGATGATATGAACAATTGATAGTGCAGTTGAAGAAGAATTCTCATGGGCGAAGCTAAAATGTTGTGAAAGCAAAGTTGACTTGTGGATGAGGATCAAAGGAAAAGAGAATTTTAATAACATGTCATGTAACCTTTTATTAAAAGTTATGTTTATTATTGTTAGGATTTAAGTAAAAATATTTATAAATGCTTACGTTTATGATGAGTTTTACTACGTTTGACTTTAAATGAGATTTTGTTGAGGCTTGCACTACATAGTTTTAAAAAGGCACGAAAGAATATTTAATTAATGTTGAGTTCTACTAAGCTTATATTTCAAATGAGTTTTTCTTTAAGACATTTGCTACACGTTTTTCTAAAGACACGGTTTTTCTACGAACGTATAGTTTTTATTGTAAAAAAAGAAAAAAAAAGGTTTTAATGCCACAAGGCGTTACATTTGCAACTCAAGCATCAATATATAAAGTAAATAGAAAACCCTAATATGGGATACGAGACTAACCCAACCCAACTAGAATTCAGGTCGCACAAAACTCTAACAATTTCTATTTTGACAAAAATTTCACATGAGAGATTCAATGCAGGCTTTTCGGCCCACACCAAAACGAACCCAGAACACTGAACTCTCACAATGTCTATAACATTCCAGTTATTCTTCCAATTTAAAAGTCACGATTTTTGAAAAATCTTTTAAATTCATAGAGGAAGACTTTTGAAGACTTTTCGTTTGAAAACAAGCTTAAACAAGAAGTGTATAAATAAACTCCTTTTTGTTAAATCATTTATCACTTAAAACATATTATATTATAAAGCTTTAAAACATTTACAACAATAGAAGACTTGTATTTACAATAACAAAAGAATTAAACACAATTTGAAAACATTCTTGATAAAACGAAATACTATAACAAAGGTTTACTTTCCTCAAAGTCGTTATTACCAAAGATTACATCTCTTCTTTAAACTTTTAGCCTAACCAGCTGCCAAGCCCGCAACGTACAAATGCCTCATCAACTGTTGCTATCTTTGATCCCTTGCATACCTACATCACAGGAGGAATAATGAGTCTATTTCCCAGCAAGGAATATAATCATGAAATGCAACTATAACCTCTATGACAACTTTACATGATTAAGCTTGATACATCTGTAAGCTGGGTGAGAGCAACCTCTTCAATTTTCTGAACTCACTACCTGGATTCGTATTTACGTGAGAGTAACCTCTTCAATTTCCAAACTCACTAAAAATGAGTCCACTTACATTTACATTCATTTACTCTTGGGTGAGAGCAACCTCCGGAGTTTCCAAACTCACCCCCCGTTTAGTAAGAGCAACCTCTTCTGTTTCTGAACTTACTCAAATGAGCTATTTTCTACGTGTGAGCAACCACTTTAGTTTTCGAACCCACGTAGGAAACACCATTTATTATCTTCATTATTAGCCCATGAAATGCATAACGTGCAATCCTATAACATGTCTACATGAATGTCACACACAGCAGTTCATATATCGCAAACAATACTATATGCAACCAACAAACAACACTATGCTTCAACTATAATATTAATACTAAATACGTTCCTATAACACTATAACGTTATACGTCTAATCCTCTATTCTTGACGTATTATTTCTAACTTAGTCTTAAATAGTATAAGCACTAGTCTATGGTATCCACCACTTGAATATTTATTGGGGACCTATACTAACTAACTATATTATTATTAATCTAATTTTTCTATATCACTAACCATCATCTTAGAAAACCATTTTCATCACAACTATTAATAAACTAACGTAGGAATACAACCTAACCAGATAACCATCACTAAAGGCTAACATAACAAATTACACAAAAAATCCTACTCCTGCGATGTAGCTCCTTTCGGACAAAACACAATCATTATTCCTTACTTGGAGTCCTTAGCTTTAAGAAATTATCACATAGAGTTATCCTTCGCGAAACCATCTCAGGAAATTCATAAACCCAGCAAACTCTCTTGGCCATGCCACTTCTCATCACAAAACCCATGGTATTTTGCGTACAAAATCACAGTAGTACTCCTCTCACACAACTTTCTCTATGCTATTCTCCATAGTTCAAAATAACGTAGCAACACACTACCCCATCCTATCCTTCACTGTCATCATGCACTGTCCATTCCTTCAAGCCTTTCAAACACCTTCTCATCATGTTTTTCATTTCCAGATTACTCCACATTCTTTATTATTCTAAAATCTTCTCGATTTTTACATGAACACAACAGCATCATGTGGTTTCCTTCCATCAAATCTCTCACTATGTTCACCCTCAATAACCACTCGAACTCAACCTTAGCTTCAAAGGAGTGACACTCATTCTGGTTTCATAATGAAAAAAACCTTATTCTCTCTCCTATTTTCATAAACACCTGAAGCAAAACACCTTCACAGCAAGTCCTCATGTCAGCTTTCTCTCTAAATTTTGCTAGAGTAACCCCACATATTTTCTTCCTTCAATGCTCTCGGCCACACCCCTCCTTTTATAGGCTACTAATATTGACACTCCATCATCCCCTTGAAGATGGAAGGCCACTAGATGTACACTTATTGTGACGACCTGGATTTTTCTTACTTTCAAAATTCGTTAATTTTAAAACTTTTATAAAACAACTGAATTTCTATTAAAACCCTTCAATTGAATTCAAAGTTCTTTTCTTAAAAACCTGATCGTTAAAACATCTTACTTAAAACTCGTTACTTGAATCTTAACTAACAGCGAAAGACTTCATTTATAAAATCTATTTTTCTTAATTAATAGTGGAAGCATAAAACATTCTATAGCGGAAGCATAAATCGTTCATTTTTAAAAAGACAATAAATAAACTATTACTTTACATTTATAAAACTCTTCTCTCTTTTACTTTCTTTAGCCTAGCCAGCCACAAGTCCTGCCCGTGCAAATCCTTTATCAACTGCTCCTTGATTTGTTTCTCATTTTCTCATGCATTAGTAAACTGTGAGCTCGAGGCCCAGCAAGAAATGTGATATGCAGTATGATGTATGCCTCTCTTTTATTCTTTTTGGAATGAGTTCTACCTCAAACCAATCCTTTCTTTACGTTTCATTCTTTCGTTCTTTCGTTCTTTCATTCTTAACTCGTACGTCGAGCGGGAGATTGGAGGAACATGTGTTGGAGGGAATAGTCTTGATCGGCTGCTAACCACCTAGGATAGCTAGTCCCATTCCAGACAAGGGAGGGGCGTAAGTCTAGACTACCTGATTAGATTCAAACTACCTGTCCATCTCCTAACTCCCCATTTCCTTTTCTTTCCTATCATTTATTTCATTCATCCCTTTTCCTCATATAATACATATGAGTACCAACCCAGAGGTGACACCTCCTACTTGTTTTTATTATCATGATGCATGTTAATGAGAAGCATTATCGTGATGCATATCAATGAGAAGCAATAATCACAACAATATAAAAGTATGTGACATAAAGCAGTAATCACAACAATATAAAAATATGAGATATGAAAAGTTTAATAACATACTATACGAGCATGCTCGGTAATTTAAAGGAAGCAATAATAACATTAACATGCTTCGCAATTTATGGAAAACAATAATGATATATGCATGCTTGGTAATTTAAAGAAAGCAATAACAAAATGAACATGCTTGGCTATTTCAATGAAACAATAACAATGTAGGCATGCTTGGCAGTTTAAAGGAAATAATAACAGTATAGGCATGCTTGGCAATTCAAAGGAAGCAATAACAATATGCTAACGTCCTAAACATGCTTAGAGATTAAACTAATAGCGTGCGAACAACATAGGCATAATAGGGCAACATAGTAGAAATGTAAACAAACAATTAAGGGAAAGACACTACTAATGGTGTAGGGCCTCCACTGGCCAATGACTATACTCAATTTCTTACCTCGAAGCTTTATCGCGTGTTTGTACTTAATCTTTATCTTTCTTTTCCTTTTCAATACCTTCATGATTAAAACATTTACTCATTAATGACAATCCTTTAACAACCACTATGTTCTAACCAAAATATCTTCTCGTACTAACTACATCTATCTCAAAACATTCCTCTAACTTATTACTTAACAAAATCAGAATATGGATATCCAATAATAATCATTAAATTGTAAACACCACAGAGTACGAAATCCCACAGCAGAATCCAATCAAAGAACATATTTCACTTCAACCTCATCCAACTTAATGACTTAATTCACTTGCAACAGGAACACGTTCTAAGACTGACAACACATAATCCAATCGCCATCACTAGCCCAACCAATAACAGAATATTAATCTTATCATGCTTTTGACTAATAGTAACAAAGAGATATTATCCAAACAATGGCAGTAATTCAATAACAAGACCAACAGCCAACACATCCCTCACGCATCAATCACTCACATATTATCCCCAAAATCTATCAAGGAAGTGAAGGGATGCCTTACCCAAACACTCGAGAGGAAGCAGCGCAGACACCCAAGGGTAGACCCTTAGTTCCAACTTTCACACCGCCACAGTCATCATCAAATAGCACTAAAACATAGAGCAACTAATGATAGAGCACGACTCCGCAGCAACATCAACATAAACATAACCAGTCAACCAAACAAAATTCTATAACAATCGAAAATAGAGGCCAAGAACCAAAAACCCAAAACCTTACCTCACAAAGGAGACCACACCGTAGCAAAGAGCTTACCCCCCACCAATCATTACCGCTTGAGAGTTCCCAAGAAGACGGCAGGGGAACTGGCCGGTAGCTCACTCTCTCACTCACATTACTCTTTTCTGTATCTCCAATTCTCCCTCAGCTTAGCACTCGAGAGCTCCACTCCCTGCCATCCCTCTCCTCCACGAAATTTCAACCTCACCGCCAAGCACACCTCACCATGCCCTGCCATGAGCCATGCCCAGCCATACCCTGCTTTCACCATGCCCTTTGCACTCCCCCCTATCGGTTCTTCATAGCAAGAACTAGCCACGGATGGACCTGTTAAGACCGAACCATTAGTAGCTCCAGCCATCCTCGCGAACCGCCTTTTCCCTGCTCTGCCTTCACCAATCCATCCCTGCTAATCGTTGCCGGTCACCAGAACTCGACAGAGCATCGAAGCTCACTCGACTCGACGTCGTACCAACGACCCGAAACCCACCACACAAGCCCAAGCCGTGATGCATGTCGCCCATTCGCTGCCCAACGAACAACTCGGCCATCCCGAGCACACCGCTGTGCTCGCCTCTCCAGCTTGTCACTCCTGGTTCGCTCATCCCCTTCGTCTATCATTCTCCTTCACTCCCTCGCAAGTCCATTCTTTCTTCTCTTGTCCAGTTCATCATGAATTGGCCATTGGCCAATTTCCCCCTTTCTCTTCTTTATTTCTAGAACCGCAATCCACTAGCGTGAACCAGTTTGGCTAAACTGGTTCAGCCATCAATTTCTCCCCCTTAATCTTTTTTAATCTAATAATTCAATTTATTTAATCCTTCCCTATTATTTTTCTCATATTTTATTTCCAATTAATCCAATTATTTTCTTTCCTCTATTTTAACAAAAACTGAGTCACATAATTGTTTCCGGGTCGAGCTAAACCAAAACCGGTTCGAGCCATTATTTTTCTCCTTCAGAATTGTAATTTTCGAAGAAGGAAGGCATCTGCGCCTCGTTTGCATAAGTTTGAAAAGTGCAATAAATTTAACAGATTCAAACTCTCTCTGTCCGCAATCGTCCGTGCTCGTCCTGGCTCGTCTAAAATCTCGCGTTGAAGGATGAATTAGGACATGCCTCATATTGCATTGTCCCAAAGCATAGGGGACGACATGTAATGCCTTTTCGGATGCAGCCCCAAATTCTAGTGCCATCCGCGTGCGTCCGAAATCTCTAAATATGCCCTTTTTCTCCAAAATATCATACTTTAACTACTCCATAATATTTCACCCATATATACACGACATAACTTAACACGTACCGTCATGCAACGTAATATATGAATTATTCCAACAATTAATTACATCGCATATACTGGGAAAATATTATCGAGGTGTCACACTCATTCACCCAGGAGTTCAGACAACCAAACGTTTCATTTACACGTTGGTTATCTTCTCTCCATATGACCCTCATAAATGGCCACACATTAACTCCCCTTCAGCAACCTTCTAAAGATGAAGAGGTGATAATAGAATCATTCAATGCATTAGTAAAGCGCCGAAGCCAAAGACCTTCTAGTTCTAGCGACTGATGGGCTCCAAGAAACAAATAGAGAGCCTTAAAGAACTAGAGCTGTATTTTGGAGGACACAAACTTAATACACTTAGAAGAGTTGTGTCAAAATTTCAATCCAAAAACCACTCTGGATTAGGAGATATATCAAATTCAATATCAACCCGAAACTAGGTTTTCAGCAGGGCAGATTTACCAACAATTATTCAAAATGGAATAACTCGAGTTACATAGATCAAACGAGGTTCAAATTTGGAAGGTAGCTCCTGGACTCAATCCTGAATAAATCACCAGAAGACACCAAATAGAGATAAGCAACGTAAAAGCCTCAAATAGATACCACATCGCAAGAAAAACAGATTCAGCACTACAACAATAATCCAACTATGACCT
>CM039481.1:29737078-29767199 GCA_022433065.1 Begonia loranthoides
GAGAGGTGTGCGGTTTGCATGAAAACCGCACCCTCATGCCGAATTTTTGTCATTAAGGGTATTTTGGTCTTTCGACCTATTTTGTAAACCTTAGGGTTAAGTACCCTCCCTTGGAAGAATGGAGGGAGTTTTTGAATTGAAGAGAATTTTGTTTCTTTGAAGAAGCATATCCGCGGCCTCCCCCTCCCCTTAGCGCCGTCCTCCTCCATCACCCAAGCAAGGGATTCTTGAAGCTTCTCAACCTTGCAATCCTTGGGATATTGTCTCTTCCAATCATTATCTTTGAGGTAAAGATGGTAGAGTGGAGATAAAAGAAGATTCTAACCTTGGAGAGTGTTGGTTTTCGGCCAACCACAAAGTCGCCCCTCTAACTAGGAGGACCGTGGACTCCATTGAATTTACTCTTGCTTCTTGAAGATTTTGTTGTTATTTTTGGTTCTTGGATATTTCAATGATAGGGTGAATGTTTGCCTATTCTTGCTTGAAGGAATCATTGATGGATTATTGATTAAAGAAGGTCATAGTTGGATTATTGTTGTAGTGCTGAATCTGTTTTTCTTGCTGGATTGTTGTTGTCGCTGAGTGTGGTATCTGTTTGAGGCTTTTACGTCCCTTATCTCTGTTATGTGTCTTTTGGGTGATTTATTCTGGGAGCTACCTTCCAAATTTGAACCTCGTTTGATGTATCTAACTCGAGTTATTCCGTTTTGAATAATCGCTGGTAAATCTGCCTGCTGAAACCCTAGTTTCGGGTTGATATGAAATTTGATATATCTCCTAATCTAGAGTGGTTTTTGGATTGGAATTTTGACACAACTCTTCTGAATGTATTAAGTTTATGTCCTCCAAAATACAGCTCTAGTTCACGTGTATATTTGGAGCTTGATCCTTTTCATTGCTAATAGCTCGGGTATTGACAGTTTTCCAGAACAGATTTCTTTAAGGCTCTCTATTTGTTTCTTGGAGCCTATCAAGAGGTCAACAACGGTTTCTTTAGTATAATCCAACTTAACATCCTATTTCCATTTGATAGTGCTTAGAAATAACTTAATCACACGACAATAACTAGCAGCATATTAGAGAATCACGTTACTCATCTTTCCTCCTTACTTATATCAGAAACTTAATATAACTTTTCCAAATAGAAGAGCAACATAGAATCCAACTCTAGCTTAACTAACATATTCTTCCTACACATAAGAATGCATCCAAGCATAATATTTCACAATTTCTAGAAGTAGCACAATAACAAGGATTTTAAGCACTACCACTAGCAGAGTTTAACCATTCCCCATCCGTTACCAGACAGCAATCCAACTACGTTCCTCACACAACCAAAAGTAGACAGCAGAGGGTAATATATTCAATCATTGTCCAATAGTCTGTTTTTTTTTAATCTTATAGAATTTCACCAAAGAAAAACTCATCCAACACATGATCCAAAATAACAACCAACAGAACAATAAGAGGCAGAATCCAATTACAGAGTCAAAAATAGAAACCCAAAAGAGTCAATAAACTCATCCAAAAATCCTTAACAAGACAATATCTAAATCAACATGGGACTATCATTTGAAACAAAATCCAAAGGCTGAACAATAGAGATTAATCCTTAATAACAGAGTGTATTTATCCATCATTGGCCATAAACATAGCGAAAAATGGAAAAACAACAAAGGGAATCCAATTATATTTTCCAAACAAAATCATCCCACATAAACTGCTCACCATTGAGAGAATAAATCAAGATAACAATAGCACATTTTTATCTTCCATCTTAATTGCATAACACTAATCTGTAAACTTAAGAATAGGGTGAAGGAAACTGCTCACCAGAGAGCACCGAAGCAAGTAGCAGCTCCGCCTTTCAGAGTGCAATTCTCCTCGCGTAGAAACTCACCCGAGAGCTTCATCATCCAGCTTCCTTTCACTGAAAATCGTTATGTCTCTTATTCCTCCCCCTTCTTTTAAATCACCACCAAGGGACACTCTCTGCCACTTCCAGAAGGTAGAGAGTGTAGCTCTCCAACATGCCCGATAACCTCTCCAGCTTTTCAGAAATTGTTCCCCACGCTGGGCATGCTGTCCACTTCAACTGGAGACAGAATGCCAAGGACCGGTTCGAGTCAAACCAAGGCCAAACCAATCCAGACCCTACAGCTCCACCCGACCTGTCCCTTTGCCCATCGACCCGAGGTGTCGGTCTCCTCTATCCGTTGCTTGCCAGCCGTCGCCATTCCATCGGCGCTGACAGCATAGACCCGCGAGTGAAACCCAAGATCGCCCAACTTTGAGCCCTAGTTTTTGCAAATAGAGACCCGTAGCTACTCATTGCCGAGAAGGAGCCATCCTCGTTGTTGCTTAAGCTCGCCGTTCCCCTCTTCCTCTTCGCCGTCTCGCGTCTCTCCCTCTCCCTCTTGTCTACTCTCTTTCTTTTGTCGAGCTCTTCTCATAATGGCCTTCAACCATTTTATTTTCTTCCTTTAATTGATTCACCCAGCAAACGAATTTAATGGCGTGAACCGGTTTTGCTGAACCGATTCATGCCATCCCTAACACTCCTCCCTAATTAATCCAAATTAATTAAATCCCCCTACCTAATTAATCCTATTTATCACATAGATCTCATCCCTCTCACTCATTTCATCTAGCTGAAGGCCATTAGATGAAATGAAGACAAAGCTGAATTGGTTCAGTTATTTAACAATAAATCCAACTTATAAATATTAACCCAATTAATCACGTGTATATTATAATCTGATTTAATTAATATTTATTTTATTAAATTAGTATTTATCCTAATTACCTTAATTTTTTCAAATTTCTTAAATCTTACGAATACGTCATTGGTAATACTTCGATAATTATTCAATTAATCCAAATGCCCCTAATTAATTTCTAATTGTTCTTAATAAATTTTGATATAAAAATTTGGGGTATTACACATTCGATCAATGGCTTGAGTTCGGCCGTGCATGGGTTGTCGTCGACTGGTCTGGTGAATTGTGGGGCTAGGGCTTGAGGTACTGCCGCAAGATGATTTGAGCGTGGGTTCCGCCGAATGAATCGTTGCAATGCCATACCTAGGTAAGGTTGAATTTGTGCTCTATGATTTTGGATGGACCGGTTGTGTTTGGCAGGGAATGATTGGCGATGAGGCTGCGATCGCGTTGAAGGAACAACAGGGGATGTTAGAGCCCCCTGTCCTTGGGACTTTTGGTTTGTCTCGGGCTTCCTTCAGAAATGGCAGTGAGCTTGGAGAAGCTATCCTCTGTGCTCCTCGTGGATGCTTCAGGTGATGTGCAGATTTCTTTCATGCTTAATGAATTGTGTGGGAATAATATGTAGATAAAAGCTTGTTGTGCATTGTTGGTGTTGCTTATTCTTTGCTTTGGTTTTTGCCAATAGTCATGTTTGAGAAGATTAATGCTCTGCAAGATTAAATACAGATTATTGAATAATAATTGGATATATTCTCTCTGTGTTGTTTGGTTAGGCTTGATGCTCTGATGATTTATATGATGCTATCTGCTGTAGTTGAATGTGAGAATGAATTACTACTTCTATGTTTATAGTCTATTGGGTTAAGCTTCTCTTGGTTATTGCAAGTGAAATAAGCTATTAAGTTGGATTAGGTTGAAGTGAAATATGTTCTTTGGTTGGTTTCTGCTGTGAGGTTTCATACTCTGTGGTGTTTATAGTTTAATAGTTATTGTTGGATATTCATATTTTGATTATGTTAAGTTATAAGTTAGGGAAAAGTTTTGAGATAAATATGGATAGTATGGATGATTGAGGAATTAGAGAAATATGTTTTGGTTAGAACATAATGGTTGTTAAAATATTGTTATTAACAATTAAATGTTATGGATTTGTGAAGGTAATGAAGGTATTGAAAAGGAAGAAAAGGATAACGATTAAGCATTGGTACGCGTTAAAGCTTCAAGGTAAGAAATAGTGCATGTGTTTGGCCAGTGGAGGCCTACATCATGAGATTATGATTTGTTTGTTTAAATTGCTTGTTCTGAGATAGTGGTATATGCTAGGTTGATAGTTTATTATTTGTTTCATCCTGATATTGCATGTATTGTTTAGATTCATTTCATGCTAATATTGCACGTATTATTTAGACTCATTTCCTACTGATATTGCATGCATCGTTTCTAGATTCATTTCCTGTCGATATTGCATGTGTCGTTTATTTAGATTCAATCCTTGCCAATCTCACACGTATAGTTATTTATATTCTTGCCAATGTTGCAAATACTATTCTTTATAATTGTTTCCTCCCTAGAGTGTATGTATTACATTGTGTGGACATGTAATACCCCAATTTTTGTAACCGAATTAATTAGGGATGATTGAGATTTAATTGATGAGAAAATTGATTGGGGGAAATATTTGGAAAATAATCTAGTATGGAAAACTTAGGAAAAATGTGCACTAGTGAGTTTCGGACGCCTGCGGACAAAGCGGACGAAGAGGGTTTGCCTCCGCATTGAATCTGTACAATTCTGGGAAAATTCAGACTATAGCGGACGAACACGGACAAAGAAGGCCATCGTCCAATTTGAATCTATAATAATTTTTTGACAATTCTGACGACTGCGGATGCTACGTGTGGACGAGATTTCTCGTCCCAAAGACACTTGCGGACAGTACGGACAAAGGCTGGAGACGCGTTTTCTCATCCCAAATTGAGTTGGAAACGGTGCGGACGAGGTCGAGGACGACACGTCTCGTCCGAATTATTGGGAATTTCTGAGAACCCATTTTAAATTCAGTCTCTCTCTTCCAATTTCGTGTTTTATACAAAGATTCTCTCTCCAGCCTACCCCCTGCGACGTCCAGCTCTTCTCTGAGGCTGGGGAAGCTTTTCCACATGGAGCCCTCTCATTGGACCATTCCTTCTTGGATTGGGGAATTCTACAGCTTATCCTCTTCCCTGTTGCAGCCTTTCCCCCTCTCCATCGTCTATATTAAGTAAGTCTTTTTCTCTATACCTCATTATGATTCTGAGAATGTGAATGAGTTGTGTGAGATTGCCCTATTGTGAAGAGTGGTGTGGTAAGCTCCATGTGTTCCTGTGAGAGAGTGTTGCCTTATGAGTATGAAGGAATTGGTGAATTGAGTATGAAAATGGTGTATTCTTCTGAAGGTTTTTGAAGAGAATTTTCCACCGTGGAGGTAAGGATTATCAAGTAAATTGTTGATTATGGAATTATGATTTGTATTCAGATTTAGTTGAGAATAAGCCTTTGATCTAAATGTTATCTTTCCTTAGGACATTTTGGAAGTTTGGAAAGGTAGAGTACATAATTATATACCGTTGCTGGCTGCTGCAAATTTCATTACCTGGGATATTGTTGGTTGTTGGCTACTGTCATAAGTTGAGGTAAGAATCAGAATTGTAGTTGGCCAAAGGAGGCCCTACATTACGGGTTGGATTGTTCAATTTGCTATATAATTAATTGTTTAGTTGCTGTGCAAATTGTTGAGAATGATGTAGTGTTCAATGTGCTGTTATGTTATATTAGTTGCTAAAATGTATATTAGTTGCTGAAGGGAGACATTAGCATGCTAAAAGTACTGCTGCATAGTTTAAATTGTTAATAGGAAAAGATATACTAAATCTGGGAATCACGAAAATCTGGATTGGGTGATTTGTCTTGGATTATATGAAATGGCTATCAAATGAGAAGGGATAAAACCATATGTTGAAAGTATAACATCTGTAGTTAAGAATTGTGTGTGATATGAATTGGTTGAGGGCATGAAATATCAAAGTTAGGTTACTGTCAAATGTGTACTGGCGTGAAATCCAAGAAAAAGAATTAGTTAGAGAAAGATTTGATGGAATTGATTATGTTGTTGGAAGTTGATAAGCGTAGAGATATTGAAAGTGTTATATTGTTAGAAATGGTTAAATCTCTAAGTTGAACTTGGGTTAAGGATTTTAGTAAGTAGCAAATGAATATGTATTGAGATTGATGGGTTGTAATTTTAATGATAAATGTTATGAAATTGTGAAGGTATAAAAAAGAGAAGGACAACATTAATTTTCAAACTGTGCTATGGATGCCAGGTAAGTTGATACTTACTTTGTTTTGGTCTTTGGACCCTACATCGTGAGAATTAGGATTGTATGCTGTGTGTTTACTAGATTTAGGTTCTTTTAATGATATGTTTATTAGACATTTATACCATCATATAAGATTGTATGTATTCACGAACATATTGCATGACATAATTAATATATGTAAATAGGCGTGTGGGGGTTCGGGTGATCGATGACACTTCCATACGGTAGTATACTCCCACATAGGGAGCGGTGAGATGAGAGTTAGATACGTGGAAGCTAGGTTCACCTTTACCCCTTTCTGAAACCCCCAACATCTTTAACAAGAGTGAGGATACCGAGATGTGGAACACCCCCAATGGATATATCTCCCCATCGGAGTGAAATGGTTCAGCCACATGACCCTGGGAGTATTCCACCCTGACTTCCAGAAGAGATATGGTTCTCTTTTGTAATGCATTATATGATCATGCATATCATTTGCATTGCATTTCTTTTATCACTTACTGAGCATTAGGCTCATTAGTTTAGGACTTGTGATGTAGGTATCGTATGAGGAACTGGTGAACATGTCAAAGACAGTTGATGAAGGATTTGCACGGGTGGATCTTGTGGTTGGCTGGGCTAAAGAGTTTAAAATGGAATTTATTTGTAAAAAGGGTTTGTAAATTATTTAATATTTTTTAATGCTTTGTTCTAAATTCCGCTGTGTTTTATAAAAAGGTTTTTATTACTTCTTCTGCAATTGATAAATATTTTAAGTAAAGAGTTTTAACGCTTGGGTTTTTATAAAGAAAGTCTTACTCTGATTTTATAAAAGAAAAAGTTTTAAATTTCATGCGATTTTAAAGCAAATAAAAACCGGGTCGTTATAGAACATGCATCATGATAATAGAAACAATTAGGAATACCACGTTGGGTTGGTATTCATATGTGAGGGAAAATGAATAAGTAAATGAATGTAAGGGGAATTGGAGGTTGGAGAATCGTATCCGAGTAGACTCGATGATGCACCCAAGGTCCTATCATCCGGACCCAAGCCAATAGGCTCATTGCTTATATAATTAGTTGTTATTTTGCAGGATTGAATAAACTAGAAGAACTTGAGCACGAACCAACGCATGATGACAAAGAGGTGCCTAGACATTTAATCCCATTTTTTACCAAGGACAATTAGGAATTCACTTCCATGAAGCTTGGAGAATGGCCCAATAACCATGGACTTAGATAAACCCATACACTTAATCAAATGGGTGAGACCAAGTCCAATTGGAGAAGAAGAGAAAGCACACACTTGAACTCCGAATTCCAAGTCCATATCCTCGGCCCAATTGCTCTCATTAAATGTATTAGGTGGCCTTGGAATTACTAAAAGACTTTACATCTTCCTAGGCAAGCCTTGTCTCACCAAAGAAGGATCTAGAGATGGCAATTCATATTCCAAGATGTTGTTGTGGTTTTCTAGACTCTTTTCATCTCCTTAGGTGATGAATATTCTCTTTTTCTCATTCTCCTTCTTCTAAGTAATTAATGTTTGTCTTGGTTTGCTAATTTTCTAGGTGGTTGGTTATTAGCATCTACTTTATTACTTGTATAGTAACTTATGTCCAAGATGAGTTATATATACTCTAAAAAAGGCAATCAACTTTGAATAAAAAAAACTCTTGTGTTTAGTCTGTGCAATTCTTTTACTCTCTTTTGCTATCCCTTATTTTGGTGAGTTATATCCAAATTGAGTGTTAGTAGGTTTGGTGAGTCATATCAAAACCGTAGCTTGGTGAGTCATATCTAAGCTAGCCTCCATTTTTCTTGGTGAGTCATATCCGAACCGTAACTTGGTGAGTCATATCCAAGCTAGCCTCCATTTTTCTTGGTGAGTCATATCCAAGTGAAGTGTGAGTGTACATCAATTAACTTGATCCCTCAATTTAATCATCTCTCCATCAATTTAGCAAGGCGAGCTAAGTCCATTCCATCAAGATTATGCCATTCCCTTTGGTTGGAAGTTGGAAAAGTGGTTTGGATCTACCCAGAGGATTAGATGCTGACTAGTGGCCACTCTCCTTGCGACAGAACCTTCAATGTCCTAGCTCGATGCACGAGTTAACGTATATGACAGTGAGAAAGAACAGAATTGGTGGATTCCATTATGACATAATCAGTTAGAGGCATGAATCATATTGTATCATATTTCTTGCTGAGTGTGTAGGTTCATGATATCTCATGATGTAGGTACACGCATGAGAACAAGTGAAAGAACAATTGATGAAGAATTTGCATAGGTAGACCTTGTGGCTGGCTAGGCTAAGGAATGTGAAAGAGAAAGGAGTTTTGTAAATAACACGTAACAGTCTATTTAGTATTCTTTTAATTAATTATTTATTTTTTTGCTATGTTTTGAAAAAAAAAAAAGAAAAGAATTTGTTAATTATAGTTTACTGCTATTTATAACAATTTAAGTAATGGTTAAAGAAAAATAATTTTTAACGACCTGATTTTATGAAAAGAATTCTGATCAAACTTAAAGGGATTTTAGTAAAGGATTTTTATGGTTTTTAACGAAAGAAAAGAAAAATTTTTAATTTCGCGTATTTTTAAAGTAAATAAAAATTCAGTTGGTTACAAATGAGGTGGCTCAGCCTGCTCGCTCAGCCTGTTACTATAGCAGGTCGAGCCGAGCTCAACCCGCTATAGTAACCGAGCGGGCTCGCCCAGGGCTCGGTAGGTGGGCCAAGCCGAGCCCGAAAGCAGGGGCTCACAAGCCTGACGGGCTGGCCCAGCGAGCCCGCCCTCTAATTGCCTAGTTGGGCTTGGCCAAGCAAGTCGTGGCGTGACCGTCATGCCATGATGACCTCTGTAGAATCCCGAACTCCCGAAGGCGAGAACTCGGCAGTTGGAACCTCGGGAGTTTTGGTAGAGGATCAGCTCAAAAATTTCCTCGCTGTCCACCACCTGCTCGGGAATGCAGGACAGAGCTGCAGAATCGGCAACATTCGACGATCCTCGACCAGTCGGAGCTTGCGTCAGCCTGCTGCCAAGTCCCCGTCGCCGGAACCAACCTTGCGGAGCTGCTCTTCCCTTCGGTTTCCAGCTTCGTCGGTGCCCAGCTCCATCAGCGGAAGCTGGGTGCTGGCCGCTGAGCAACGTTGCCTCAATAACTGAGGCAACGTTGCCTCAAACTCATTTGGGCAACAAACAGTCTTCTGACCGTTGCTGAGGGCCCTTCGGCAAAGGGCAATGGTCCTTCAGCAATGAGCAACGGTCTGAAGAGTTCAGACCGTTGCTCCCCCCTCCCTTCCCTTTTTTCATTTTCTATAAATACCCCTAAACTATCTCTAAAATTTTTCATCAAATCTTTCTCTCAATCTCTCAATCTCTACAAAATTTTTCCCCACTCTTTCTCTCAATCTCTCAATCTTTCTCTCAATTTCAAAAGGTATATTTTTATTTAATTTATTTTTATTATTTTTAATTTAATGTGTATTACGAACTAACAAATTTTTTTTTGTGATTTTTGTAGGACTCGTATTCGTGGAGGTGATCACAAATTCATACCATTGTTGAGTAATTGGTGCACAGTATCATTTTATTTTTTAATTGTTTTACAGTAGTCAATTTTTATAATTATGGATCCACGTGATTTTTTGCTTGACACTTTTATTAACACTAATGATAATATTGAGAAAATTAGGGGGATAATTTTGCAATTTCAATAGGTCAATCATCTGCACATGCATCCACATCTTCACCTAGAAAAAAAAAAGAAGCAAAACGTCGAATGTATGGAATCATTTTGAAATGAAAAATATTAAAATGGGTGGAAAAATAGAAAGTAGAGCACAATGCAAATATTGTATTAAACATTATGCATACGAATCTGATAGTTTTATTAGCACAATTGGTAGGCATTATGCAAAATGTCACTTAAACGAGTAAGTGAGAGACTCTACACAAACACTCATAAATACTAGTGGCAGTGGCAATTTTATGTATTCACATAATAAAATGGGAGACGGAGTAGGAAAATATATATCTCAATCTAAGGAACCTTTATCTATCTTTGACAGCGAGTTATTTGAAAATTTTATGAAAGAGTATATTAATCCTAGTTTTAGACAAGTCCCTAGAAGTACGACGCGAAGTGATATTATAAAAATGTATAATAATATTAAAAATGAATTAATTGCATTTTTTCAAATGGTTCGTCCATGTCTATTTGTATTACTTCTGATTTGTGGAGTGCACCTAATGCTTTAGGATATATTGTTGTAACTTCTCATTTTATTGATGACTCTTGGCAATTAAATAAAAGAATAGTATGATTTCGTAGTTGTGAATATCCACATAGTGGCATTACCATTTATAGATATATTGTTGGAATTTTGCAAGAACATGCTATTAGAGATAGAATTTTCAGTATTACGCTAGATAATGCTTCTGCTAACGATGTTGCAATTCTTGAATTTCAAAAGTTATTTCAATTAGATACGGCACATAATACTCTTTTTCATATGAGATGTGTTTGTCATATTTTAAATTTAGTTGCTCGAGATGAAATGTCATTTATTTCGCATTATATTGAATCTATTCGATCTGCAATTTCTTATATTACTTCGTCTAATACACGACAGCAAGAATATAAAGAATATTGTAAAGCTACTCAACTTAAACCAAGAAAATTAAAAACCGATGTAGATACAAGGTGGAATTCGACTTATTTAATGTTCGAAAATGCTAAGCCATGTTGGTTAGTTATTTGTGTTTTTATTAGTGAAAAAACAAAACGTATTACTCTTGATCATAGTAGTTGCGATATTGCTAATTTATTTCTTGATTTTCTAAAACCATTTTTTGAAGCTACAAATGAATGTTTGGGAATTTATTATCCCACTACTCATCTTGTTCTCCCAATTTTTATAAAATTAACCAGTACTTTTAAAAATTTAGACAAATAAATGAATTTTGTGCATTACTTGATAAAATGGAAAGAAAATTTAAAAAATATTAGCTTAACAGACCTAATATTTTTTGTTTTGCATGCATAATGCATCCTAAATTTAAATTAAAAGGAGTGCGTATAATAGCTGATAAATTTTCTTCTAATTTAGGTATTTCTTCTTCATTTACTTGTTCTCAATTAAAAAATGAAATTGATAATTTATATTCTTCTTATGAACTTAAATATTCTAATGTTACTCATTCAATGTCTTCTTCACTTATTCATGCTAGCTCTAGTAGTGGTGCTTGTGGTGGAGCTCCACAAGATTTTATGGATGATATATTGGATGAAATAGATAGCAATGTTCATTCTTATACTTCACAAAGAAATGAACTCGATATTTATCTTGACACTTACTATCACATTTCTCGCGAAGAGTATTTTGATATTTTGGCTTGGTGGAAAGGCAACTCTATTTTATTTCCTATTCTTTCTAGAATGACACATGATCTACTAACACCTCCGATCTCTACAGTAGCATCAGAGTCTACTTTTAGTGCAGGTAGACGTGTGTACAATGATAAACGAGGAAGACTTGCACCAGAACTCATTGAGACACTCATTTGCATGAAGGATTGGAACGACGCTGTGACGAGAGATCAATAACGAAAGGATGACATATTAGAAGAATTCAAAAATTTGGATGTCGAAGACTAAATTTTCATTTAAATTTGAAATTGTAATTTTCATTTTGATATATTCTCTTTAATTTGTAAGTTGTGTTTTGAAATTGTAATTGAAATTTTCATTTAAATTTGAAATTGTAATTTAAATTTTTCATTTTCATTTTGAATTTGTAATTTTTATTTTGATATATTTTCTTTAAGCCAATTGAATAAAAATATTTATTCAATTAAATTATTAATTATAATATTTTTTTATTATAATAATAAATATTTATGAATTGGATTCGGCCGTGAGGAATGAATTTATGAATTTGCTGGGTTTGTTAGGCTTAGATATTATAGATGTGTAGTTAGATTTCTATTGGATAGGTCAGCCACGGTTGTTCTTGCAAAATAAATCTCAGTTTTGATTTTTCTTGCTGTTGATAAAATTTGCTGATGGGTTGCCCTGTTATGTTTCGGCATTTTTAGGGAAAAATCTGGAGATGATAAATTCGGATTCATGATATCTGTTTATTTTTTAGTTGTAGGATTAGGACTAATGATAGGGTAGTAGGATTTTAGTTGTTAAGCATCAAAATTTCATGTAAATCTGATGTTATGAATCGAATGAATTCTATCAACTTAGAATTTGGAATCTGTAGAGGGTTAAACTTTTGGGCTTTTGGAGGTTAGTGTAAAAATCTATGAACTATGTTAGTTGTTGGAAACTATGAATAAGGATCTATCATTTATGTTTGAAGTTGGTTTGTTCATGCTATTCGAGTTAAGAATTTTAGGGATAGACAGTGAGATCTGTTATTTTGCTTAAGTTCATTTGTTGATTAAGTCTGTTGAATTTCGTGTTAAGATTCCAACATCTGAAACTAGTGGCAAACTATTTCTACTTTTAATGTGATATTAAACTAATTCAATTGTAACAACCCGGTTCTTATTGCCTATTAAAAATTGCGTAAAATTTAAAATTTTTCTTTTACTTAAATCATTTTCCTTGCAGTTGTGTAGAGAAAAATTATTTCATTCTTAAAACCATTTAAAAGACAGTAATAAAATTCTTTTCGTAAAACATAGCAAAAGTTCTTTTTAAATAAAACAATTATATAGTTTAATTACTTTACAAAGTCCTTTACAAAACTATTTTACACGTCATCTTTCTTTAAATTCTTTTAGCCTAACCAGCCACAAGATTCGCACGTGCAAAGCCTTCATCAATTGCTTCTTAACCTGTTCTCCTGTGCGTGTACTTACATCGCAAGACCAAGCTCATGAGCTTAAGGCACAGTAAGCGATATAAAATGAAAGGTATGATGCACATATCATGTAGCTTTCAAATCTCTTTTCACTTTCTCTTTCTGTTTCTTTTCTGGCCTTTCTTTTCTTTTCTTTTACCATTTCTCGATCTTAACTTTACTTTATATTGACTTTATTTTACTTTTTTTTTCTTTACTTGATCATTTCTAGACTTTATCTTGAAAGGTGTTGGAGATGTCTAAATTTGACGAGGAGGAGCAGCCAACTCAACCTCACATCCCCAAATGACCTCTTTATATTTTTCTTTATCTTGAAAGGCGTTGGAGATGTCTAAACTTGACGAGAGCAGAAGCAATCAACTTAACCTCACATCTCCAGACGACCCCGTTTATGTTTATTGTTGTCTTAATCTTGAAAGGCAATGGAGATGTTTAAACTTGACGAGGAGGAGCAGCCAATTCAACCTCATATCCAAAGACGACCCCGTTTATGTTTATGTTTAATATTTATCTTGAAAGTGTTAGAGATGTCTAAACTTGACGAGGAGGAGCGGCTAACCCAACCCCACATCTCGTCACACTCGTTTACGTTCATTTTTTTTTACATTTCATAACCGTTTCGTTTCTTCTTCGTTTCTTTTTCAAAACCTTGCATGGAAACCATTTTCGTATCTTTTGAAGACTATGATGCATGATACTCATGAATGCATACAATTTCTATCATATTAAGGAAATATAAATAAATACTCAATTCATAGAAAGTGCTCATAAAAAATGTAGACATGCTATAAAAACTGTAGACATGTTTTTAATGATATAGACATGCTCGTAAAGCGGTAAACAACAAAACGTGCATATTCTATTTTTGCAATGTAGGGCCCTAAAGACCAAAGCACATGCGTATCACTTACTTTGGCATCCTTAGTGCAGTTTAGAAATTAACGTTGTCTTTCTTTTCTTTTATACCTTCAAAATAATTATCATTTATTTATAAGTACTTTTATCAATCATAAATCTTAACTTTGATACTATTATTCCTCGTTTATTATTTAATAATTAATTATTGCTTAACGAATTTCTATTAATTTATCTTCATTAATTTCATTATCAATAAACGAATAACTTTAATTTATACCTTTTTCCTTAAATCACAATTATCCAATTGAATTGATATTTATTCATTAATAACAATCACTGAATTTTCATAAACCTTAACACTTAACAAATCCCATTAGTCAACTTAGTTACTTAGCAACCTCGCGATAACAATTCCAATATCTTAACATGTGCAATGGGATAACAATAATCCACAACAGTTGCTCATTTCATCAATGTCATATGATAATATAGAGAATTTACTTCACAAAACTGAACAGTAGTAGTTGTTTAACAATAATAATTACGAACCCTATATATTCACAATTGTCCAAACGATAACTAACATAGCACATTGATTTATCCTTTTTATTCGATTAGAATGGCTGTAGATAAATCATCCAAATGTACAGAGCATGTATCAACGTGCAAAACACTTAACTTAATTCTCACAGTACATGAATTTAATCCGACATACATGCATAATATCTCCAGCAACCAAAACCAATCCCAACATATTCATGCTTTTGGTAATAACCAACGAAGAGCATTCCATACAACAATAGTTAAGTCTTTACATCTTCAACAACCAACAGAGAACCAATAAATAATCCTAACTAACAGCTAAGTTTCCATTCACTATATCCATCAATACGATCACTAACAAAAGAGAAACCTTGATTTAGCTAATTATCATATTCTTAAATTTATGGTCAGTGAGCAACTCCTATAATCAAAACAGTGAACCTTCCTTTGTCTAGCATAAATAATATGCCAACACTCTGTACTCAGCAACATGCAGCTGAGCAATATATCTCATATCACAATATTCTTCTTAACTTAGCACTTTAATCACCTGACAGAGCAATAGAGCAATAGCTTAACTACAACAGGCCTAACAATTCCAATCATTGCAATCAAACAGGGAGCCTCAATGGTATACATATATCCAAAGGGTGAACACATCACAACCCACAATAAATCACAGAATATCATCCAGTTTTCAATCTAACAAGAATTTACAGTAGCTAAAATCATGGATGGCAGTAGAAAATATTTCACACCAAGCATATAGAGTAGACCCATCTAACCAAACTAGACTCTTGACCCAATGATCTTCTCCTCATCATGACAATAAATTCCATAGAAGAGGTGGACAATAGCTTACCAAGGAAGCACTAGAGAAGAACACCCGAGATAAACTGTGAGCTCTCACCTCAAGAACACCAGACTTGAAGATCTCCGGAGTGCCTCCCGCAACAGATGTTCATACCCCTACAATACCTATATAGGTAGGGAAAGCTGCAATGCAGATGGAGGATTGCCCACATCAAGGAGGGAGGTCAAATGCTCCACCACCACGTGGAAGACTTGCTATCTGTCTTAGGAGAGGGAGAAATTATTGGGCCGACCAGAAAGAAGTAAACCAGTTCAACTGTGGAACCAACAGAATCAGACCCGAACATCACAGCTGCAACAATTACTTGCTTGAAGTCCCCTGTTGATTTTTGCAATTCGTCCCAGCAATTCACCACACTAATTCCCAATTGCAGAAATAATTCAAAGCAGATTCGTCCAATTACTAGCAACAAAATCCAACCACATACCTCGGCCGACGATTTTGCAGCCCCAACCCATGAAAACAAGGACCGACCTATGCCTTAGCCCGCACGGTACACCACCAATTGCCATACTGCCCACACGCCAGACAGAACCTTGTCGCAGCGAAGAAGATCGGCCGAACAAGAGCTCCCTCTCGTTCCCGAGCCCTCGCCATCGCCTCTCTCTCTCTCTGTAATACCCTGGCTTTTTATATTGGAATTAAATAAGGATAATTGGAAAGTAATTGGAGATATTTGGATTTCTTGGATAATTATTGGGGTATTACCAAGTACATATTCATAAGATTTTAATTTATGAGAATTTATCAGATGAAAATTAGAATTTACAAAGGGAGAAATATGGACTGAACCAGTTTGGTTTGGCTTTGTCCAGAAATATTTAAGTGGTTTGGTTTGTAGTTAAAAGAAGAAGAAATGAGGTTATTAGATTTGTGTTGAATTAAAGATTAAGTGAATTATTTAAGTGAGGTATTAAATTAAAAGGGTTAAAAAGAGTGAAGGGAATGAATGAACCAGTTCAGTTGAACCAGTTCACTTTGGCTAGTCCACAGGCGGTTGGAAAACAAAAAAGGGGCTCGGGCTCGGGGTACTCTTTCGTGGTGGGCGACACCTTACGACGGGCTTCGCGAGTCGCGACTGCGAATCGTCGGGCCAAGGTGAGTTAGTTGTTTCTATTGGTGTTTCCTTTCTCTCCCTGGCGCTCTAATTGCTTGGCATTTCATGGCGTGGCCGTGAGTTACTCTGGCTAAGGATCGGCAGAAGCAGGAAGCGGGCGGTTCGCGTGGAAGGGGTGGTCCAGTTTGCGGTTCAGTCTGAACTAGGTCATCCCCTACTGGTTCTTGTTTTGGAACTGACATTGTGACGTGCTTGGGACATGCAAAGGGGATGGAGAAGTCAGTGTATGGCCGTGGCAGAGGCAGGGTATGGCGGGAGGCATGGCTGGTGAGTTGAAATGCAGGTGATGAAGGACGAAGGCTGGAGAAGAATTTCCCTTGGGTGTGCAGAGCTGAGAGCTCTCTGAAGGTGAGCTCTTGGGTGAGTTCCCTTGTTAAGCCGAGGGTGCCTTGGAGATGGAAGCCGAGGAGAAGAGTGTGATTTTAGGGAAGGTTAGAGCTGCTGGATTTCTTCAGGTCTGCTTGTCCTGATGGTGAGGTTTCTGAGATTTTAGTCATTAGGATGTTGTTTAGATGTTGTTTTAGATTGTATTGGTCGATGAAAATTCAGCTTTGGTTGTTGTCTTGTAATTGCAAATATTGATGTGTTAATAATATTCTCTGTTGGCTAATTCTGAAAGCATAAATACGTTAGATTTGGGTTATGCTGCTAGAAAATAAGTTGTTAGTTGGATAAATGTTTTGAAGTATGGATTTGTGCACTTTGTTGGTTATGAAAAATATAGTAGTAAAGAATATGTTGGAATTGGGTTTTGTTGTTGGACATGATAAGTGTGGAGTCACAGCTTTGATAAAATATTCTGTTGAATTCAGCATGAATTTTTTGGATGAGATAATCTACTAACTGTAAGTGTATGTTAAGTTGGAATTGTTCTATTGTTGGATGTTGAAAGTTGATAAGTATAGAAGCTTTATTTTGCTTGGATATAACCCATTTAGTTGCAGCAACTTTGGTAATATGCTTGGTTTAGATTTGAGTTATTAATTGGACAAACATATGATGTAATTGGAAATGAATGTGAGGATTAATTCTAAAGCTAAGTAGTAATTAAGAAAGCGATTCTAATTAGGAGATTTTAGTAAGTAATGAGGAAATAGAATAGGAAAGATGTTAAGATTTAATGAGTAGATGATTTCATTAATGAATGAATGTTTCTAATTGTGAAGGTACTAAAAAGAATGAAGATAGCAATTAAGTGTGAACGCCCTAAGTAGTAGAGGTAAGTGATATGCATGTGTCTTGGTATTTGGATCCTAAATCGCAAGAATAGGATATGCATGTTTTGTTGCTTACCGTTTTCCTAGCATGTCTACAGTTTTTAATAGCATGTTTTGTTGTTTATAATTTTTAATAGCATGTTTCGTTGTTTACTGCTTTTACAACATGTTTACAGTTTTATAGTACATTTTGCAAATTGCACATTGAATGTTTATTTATGCTTTTAGAACTGTATGCATTCACGAGCATCATGCATCCTGATTTTCAAAAGCATATGAAAATGAGTTTCAAGCACGATTTTAGAAACAAATAAAGAACGAATAATAAGCTTTAAAAAGTAAAGAAAAAGAATTAATAAATAAAGAAAAGTAAAGTAAAGAATGGAAAAAGGCAACGATATTATGTGAGGCTGTTTAAGCCTTTGTGGCACAGTCGCTAGCGAGCTTTTGGATTATGCCATTGTCATTAGCAAGCTTTCAGATTATATCATTGCTTCTCATATCTGTTGCAATGTCCATAGATTATGCCTGGACAGTCCCTGGATTATGCCGGGACAAGAATGCCAATGATTAGCAGACTTTCAGACTAAGTCATCGCTGCTATATCGAAGGTCAATGATGACAAGAACGGCCAATGATTAGTAGGCTTTCAGACTATGTCATTGCTGCTATATCAGAGGTCAACGATGAGAAGAACGACCAATGATTAGCTGGCTTTTGGACTATGTCATCACTGCTATATCGCAGGTCAACGATGAAAAGAACGGCCAATGGTTAGCTAGCTTTCGGAATATGCCATTGATGCTATACCAAAGGTCATACCAGAAAGAAAAAATGAAAGATAATAATTAAGACGTAAAAGAAAAAAGATAAGTAGAGAAAATGAGAACTTAAACTGCATACGATTTTAAAGAGCACATCATGTGCATGTAGTAGCATGATAGGTATTATCACTTACTGAGCCTTAGGCTCATAGTTTAAGTCTTGCAATGTAGGTACAAATACGAGAGAAAATGACAAACAAATTTAGGAGCAGTTGATGAAGGATTTGCATGGGCGAGACTTGCGGCTGGTTAGGGTAACTAATGTAAAGAGTAACGAACTTTGTAAGATATACAGTAACACTTTTATTAATTGTCTTTAAATGAATTAATTATGCTTCCGCTACGCTTTTAAAGAAAAAAGGATTTTATCAAATTAAGCTTACGCTGTTCAATATTTCTTAACTGAGTTATTTACGTTTCCGCTATATTTTGAAAAAATATTTTTATAACCATAGTTTTCTACAATTATAATGATTTTGGTAACGAGTCAAAGTAAAAGGGTTTTAACGGTCCAGCTATTAGAAGAGCACTCTGATTATATTCTAAAAAGGTTTTGATGATGATTTAGTTGTTTTACAAAAGTTTTAAATTTTGCACATTTGTAAAAGGTAACGAATAGCCGGGTCATTAAACACACTCTCTTTCTTTTTATTCTGTCTATTTTCTTCACCCTCTATCTTCAGTATTTTTTCATTTCAAAAGAACCATGGGCCACTCAAAATAAGAAGGCAGAACCATGAACCGGTTCATGGTTCAGCAGTTCGGTTCAACCACTTGCTTCAATCCTTTATTATTTCAATTTTCCTTTTTTACTTTAATTCCCCCCTTATTTAATTAATTTCTTCTTTTATTTCTCCTCAATTTAGTTAATCTCCACTTTCATAAATTAATATTACATATATATTTTTACGCATTGGATATACTTACCGTAGATTAGTCGACCTAAATTCGAACTCCTGACTTATTCCAAATATTGATTAACGATTATTATGGGCCCAATTTAAATTTCTCAATTCTATTTCCTAAATTAATTTCCCATTAAATAAATCCTTCATTATTATCCAAATATTCCTCAACCAAATTTCAATTTCCAATTTATTCAGAATATTTCTTGACGATAATTATCGGTCTAATTTAATTTCTTAAATATGGTTTCCCAAATTAATTTTTCCATCATCAAATAAATATTTAATTATCCAATTATACCCAAATAATTGTCTAATTAATTTTACTTAATTCTATCACAAAAAATCGGGGTATTACATCAATGCCTATGGTTGGAAACATTGAGAATATGTAGATACAATGCTTGGTTGGTCCCTATTTTGTGTACAAAATTGAGAACTTGTTTAATTACTTTTTTTAGGACATGCGTTGTTCTATTTTTGTGAGCCGTGGGGAAAATGCTAAGTGTAGTGTTGATAAACATTGAGCTCAATCCAATGTATAGGTTGTATTCCTAGATTTGGTTTTGAGTTGGGATTCAGGGTTAACCATAGAAACTTTCTTAAATTCTAGTCTTGTGTAAGACTTATTTGTTATCCCTATTATGATTGGTGGGATGTTGACACCGACCTTGTTGTAGGTTCTAGAGGTGTCAGATGTTTCGACTTTTTGCTTACGACAGCGCATGGAGCAGGTTTGTCAATAAGCATGTCGGGGTCGCCATCGAGGTAGGGAACTTTATACTTTTTGCACTACATTGCATCATGGTTTTCAAAATAAATATTTTGTGGGCTACCACACCTGAAAACCCAACGAGGACTGTTCGACAGCATGTCCATTTTTACATATACGTATGTTTTCTCACGTTTACATTCCGTACATGGTTTACTATTGATATTTGCATATATATATTCGTGATGTGACTCCTATGCATTGTGTTGGGGGGATGAATTCTCTTGATGCTTTTGGCACTCTAGTGCTAAAGCATCATGAGGCTATCTTGTCAATCTTCGATTGCGAGAAGGTTTGACATTGGTTACGTACATTGGGAGGATGAATCCTCTTGATGCTTTAGGCACTCAGTACTAAAGCATCACGAGGCTATCCCTGAAATCTTCTACTACAAGAAGGTTTAATATGTACATTGGAAGGATGAATTCTCTTGATGCTTTAGGCACTCTAGCGCTAAAGCATCACGAGGCTATCCCTGAGCAATCTTCTGCTGCGTGAAGATTGGTCGTTTACGTGCGAAATGACGATGGGCTATTCATGACATGTCCTCAGGTTGAAAGTCTTGAAAGTGGAAAAAATATAGGTGGGTCATTGGTGACGTGTCCTCAGGTTGAAACTCCTAAAAGTTGTAAATTCAGATGGGAGGGTGATGACGCCTCCTTGAGTTGTAATCCCCTAAACCTGGCTAGGGTATTGTCACATGGAGTTAGCAGTGCTGTCTGTCACGAAGAATAGCCTATCACAGTACCGTTCCATTTGGTGGGTTAGCTGGACGATTGGGCTTGCTCTTTGGCAACCCTTATCAATTTGGGACACTGAGGTTCTAGTGAGTAAGGGTCTATTGTGGGGCAACCTCATCCGTTACCATGATTATATGAGTTGTGTCATCACTGACTGGTTCACTGACAACTCGGGTGATGTGCTGGATCTGCGGATGGTATTCTTTCTACCTCATGAGGTGTTGCTATTGGCAGATAGTCACCTTTCTGTGACTTGTGTTAGGTGATTACACGAGTTGTGATGTGGCTGACTGGTTCTCCAGCAACTCTGATAATGCGCTAGATCTTTGGATCATATCAGTGGTGGCAACAACTCGTTGGCACAATCGAGAGGTCATACTACCTTTCAATAATGAGTGACAGATGGGTCCTTGCATGACAATCCCTTTTCACTGGTGACTTTTTTACACAGAAAATGAAGTTTTCATATTTTACGAGTATAGCTGTCTATGTATACAGTGAGTTTTAATAAAACCACATCAAGGGCCATGGGGCGGTTATTTAAAATGATAAAGAGGTTTTAAATGTTAAAAATTCATGTACGGAAAAATGAGAAGCATGAAGTGGTCTTCAAATGACAAAGAAAATGGTTTTAGCATGCATTGCATTTAGTATAGATTTCCCTACTGAGTTAGTCACTCACCTCTTAGACTAAAATTTTCCCCAGGTTAGGGTGTAGGTATCGCGTGCTGGTCTTCCACGTATGTCAGTAGAGTGATGCTAGAAATTGTAATACCCCGACTTTTTATATCGAAATTTAATAAGAGTAATTAAAAGTAATTGAGGATATTTGGAATAATTGGACAATTATCGGGGTATTACAAATGACGTATAATTTAAAGAAATTATTAAGATTAAATAGAAATTACCGTATTAAAATTAATATATTAATTTAATGGATTAAATTATAATATTTGGAATTACTTATAATCGTTTTAAATTAAGGATTTATTGAATAAAAATAGAGACGGGTTAAACTATTAGGGGGATGATTATTAAGATTTAATTGGATTAAAAAGGATTAAGGAAGAAATATGAAAGACATGAATCGGTTCAGTAGAACCGGTTCACGACATTTGTTCTGGTTTGGTTCAGACATTAGAAAGAAGAGGGATTTTTATTTTTGGCCTTCAGCCATCGAGAGGGAGAGACCAGACGAGAGAAGGGGGAGGGAGCAGCGAGAGAGGGGGGAGATCGGAGCGACAAACGATGACACAAGGGGAGGAGCGAGCACAGGTTTTTGGCAGGTCGCTGCTGACGGTACAAGGATGACGAACCTCAGGATGGCTAGGGCACAGATCGAATTGGGTTGTCCACGGGTAGATTTGGAGCGTGCTTCCGCTGGTGGTGGTTTTTGGCGTCGGGACTAGGTACGTTCGACCGATTTTCTCCTCTCCTTGGTGTTCAGTGCTCGATGTTTATCGGTGTGGCGTGATCGGCAGGGGATGGAAAACTCGTTGGATGGAATGGCATTGACAGACAACGCTGTTGGTCTGTCAACGGACCTGTTGGATTAGTAATGTGAACCGGTCTATGTGTTTGGCCGAGAAGAAGTACCAACGTCCCTTCCAACTGGCATCACACTCAGTTGGCAAATTGGAGGAGGAAGCTAGGTGTGACAACTTTTGGAAAAGCTTAATGGAATCAAGGGACGCGTGATGGACTGCCTCTAAAAAGCAGGGGGAAGGGAAGGCATGCTGTCGGTTGTGGTTGGAGAATAAAGACAGTGAGTGCCAAGAGGGTGCTGGAGATCCTCTCAGGTGAGTGAAGGCCGAGAGAGAAGAAATAAAGAGGCAGAGTGGAGAAGCTCTTGGGTGAGCAGAAAGTGGAGAGAAAAATCGAGAGTTGTGAGAGGAGAAACTGAGGATAGGAGGTAGAGCAGAGGAACTCTTGGGTACTGAGCTGGGAGCTGCTGCGTTCGAGTCTTCAATGTGGGTATGATTCCATCCCTATTCTGGATTTTTTTTTGATGTTCCTGTTTGTTAGTGGATGTAGAATGTTAGGATTTTGATACGTTTTGTAAGCATTTCTCTTCTGGTTTTTGCCTATTGGTTATGTGAATGAATTAGTGGTTAGAATGGGTTGACACACTTGGATTTGTTCTCTGTTTGGATAGTTGTTGTGAGAAACTATTTATGTGATTTACTAATCGACTACGGCTTCTAAAAATGAGTCTCTCATGGTTTAATTTATAGGCTGGAAAGTGGATTATTGCTCACTTGTGGGTTGATTTGAAATCAATATTATATGTCCCTATAGTTTACTATATATTGGGACTTTTGTTGAAGTTTGGCGACCATGAGATATTATTTAATTGCTGCTATGAAGAGAAGTGTGAGTTTAAAGCTCTGTAAATCAAAGTTGCTCTTTTATTGGGTAGAGTAATCATGAAAATAAGTTGATGAAAAACGTTAGGTGATTAGGTTTGAACTAATGATGTCAATATTGCTGAAGATAATGAATTATAGAGATGTGATTATTGATATGATGTTAAGGATTTATGAAGGTAATAAGATGGAAGAAAGATAACGTTCGGTGCTAATGCGTTATAAAGTTTTGAGGTAAGGAAAATGGGTGTGTCTTGGCCATTTGGAGGCCCTAGCCACAAGTAGGTGTGTGTGAGTGGTAGATTTATTAATGCTTGCAGCATTTCTTTACTTGTCGATTTCTGGCTATTCATTATTTTCCTTGGATGAGCATTATTGTTATTTCCTTGTTGATTCTTTCGCTACCTGTTAGTTTCTTGTGATAGTGTAGATTTCTTTGTTGTTAATGGTTTCTTTTATTGCAATTGTTTAGTTCCATGACGAATGATCAATGTCTTAATGTGATGAGAATAAAATGATGGATGTGTGTCGAATGAGGAACTGAGAAATGCAAATGAGCTAAGAGTACCCTCATATGTTTTGTTCTTTATTAGTTAATTGTTGTTTAATTCATTCTATGGTTCGATGCACATATTGTCCTATAAATGCCATTCTATAACCTGGAGACATGTAGTTAATTAGGTAATATTTGTATGAGCATGAATAAATTAACTAGCTCAACTAATTAATAATTATTAATTATTACTTAAGCATGTTAACAACTTGAGCATGTTAATTAGCTAGAACAATTAACCAAAGCAATTAATTAGATTTGAGCATGCCAAGTAACCCGATTAATTAACTAGTTGTTAAATAACTAATTTGAGCATGTTAACTAGTTGTTTAATTAATAACTAGTTCTTGAACATGCTAATTAACTAACTACTTGAGCATGATAAATTAACTAGTTGAGCATGTTTAACTAGCTTGATTAATCACTGATGCATGTTAATTAAGTAGAGTGAAATAACTAGTAATTAACTATACTTGAGGATGTAATTAATTAGGGTAATATTAGCATGCTAGTCTTTCCTTGGATTATATTCTGTATGTTACTTCTTTACTGTAATTTCCTTCAATACAATTATATTATTCTCTTACTGCAATTTCATTTATTGTAACTCCAATAATTGATGTTTTACTTTATTTGAAAATAATAAAGATGTCTTACTCTATTAGAAAAGATTGGGAAAGATGAAAGAAGAATGAACTAAGCATGAACGAATCAAGAATTTCATTGACTACGTGAATAGATGTTTTTATATTTCCTATGTTATTGTCTTCTTGGTATTACTTATAATCATGCTTATAATTACTTGTTCTTTGCATGTTATCATCTACTAAACCCGAGCATGATCAGTTAACTAGGATAAAAGCATGTAATCAACCCTTGAGCATGTAATTTAATTAGGATATACGATTATAGTAATGATCGTAATTAATCCTTGAGCATGCAAATTATCTAGGATAACTCACTAGAATAACGATGACAATCTGTCTTGAGTATGCTAAGTAACTAGAATAACTAATTAGAATAATAAAGGTAATATATCTTCAGCATGTAAATTATCTAGGACAACTACCTAGGGTAATAATTGTTTTCTGTCTTGAGCATGTAACTTAACTAAGAATAAAAGCATGTAATCAACCCTTGAGTATGTTAATTAAATTATGCTTGACTTTAGATGCACGTTTATTGTTAATTCCGTATAATTCCTTTATTATTGTGAATTACATACCCAAGCATGTCCCTTGTCTAATTAATTCTATAATTGCTTCCTTCACATGCCTTACCTTGTTGGGTGCTCCATTGTTGTTACTTGTCCTTGGATGCGTTTTCAATTTCTGTTATACATCTCTATGCGTAATTTCAATTATAGTTACTTTCATTTCAATGCGTAGTTCCATTATTGTTAATGTTATGATATATTGCATCATGCATTATGTTAGGATGAGAATGTATGGACAAGCATCACCTTAATAGAAACCAATAGGGAGTGCCGCCAAGGGTGGTACTCACACATGCATGAGTAAGGAAAAATGTTAAGAAAATAAAGAAAAGAAGAAAAGGGAGTTGGGGGATGGTGGGGTAAGTACGGATCAGCCAGGAAGACAGGATTTAAAACAATATTACCTTTCCCTTGTTAGGACTACGACACTGCGAGACTGTCTACCCTAAGTGGTTGAAGCCGACAAAATCTACCCTACTGCCACGAATTCCTCCAATTTCCAACTCGAAGAACGAGTAAAGAACCAAAAAATGTAATTAAAATATTGGTTTGGGGCAGTACCCACACCAGGAAGAACTAAAGAGAGTCATAAGCATATTTTATAAACCATTTTCCTTATTAGGCCATTAGGCTCACGTATTACTTGTGGTGTAGGTGCAAACGATGAACAGATAACAAGCAGATAATAAACAGATAATGAAGCAGGGATGAATGATTTTCACGAGCGAGATTGGGGTTGGCCAAGCATGAAGATGATAAAAGAGAAACTGTTGTAATTAAATTAGGTTTCATAACAAATTGTATTTAATCGTCTAGTTCTTTCATTTAAATGATTTACGCTTCCGCGAAGTTTTGATAAATTTGCGATGTTTTAAACAAATGATTTTATAACGCTTTCGCACTTTATTAATTGGATTTTTATAAAGAGTTTAATGCAAGGTTAGTAGCAGTCTTGTTTAGCGTCACACTCTGATTTGTTTTAAAAGAGATTTCAACGGTTTTACAAAAGTTCAAATTTTCACGCACTTTAAAGGATCTACGAAAAATTGGGTCGTTACAGTTGGTATTAGAGCAAATTTGTTTTGCTTTACTGCGTTTTAAAAATCGAGCTTTGATACATTTTATTGAGTAAAACGATTTTGTAAAAGTCAAATTAGGTAAAGTAGTCTGCCTGCCAACACGAGCCTCGACATGGAAAATCCTTCATCGTTGTAAGTATACTTCCTAATACTTTACTAATACATGATTTCTGATTCTAATTTGATAGATGAATTGCTAGGAGATAACTTGTAGGATTTAGTGGAATAGTGGACTAGCAGACTACATAGACGCGATAAGTATTTTGTTTGTAATTGGTATTGTAGGTTCGTGAATGTACCCGATATCTTTGGATGTTATATTTTGGAATTGAGATTTTGGATTTTGAAGTTTGGATGAATGGATGATGGATATACTGGAACTGTTTGGAATTTTATGTATGATTTATAGCTTTGGGAGAGTGTAAAAACAAGGAAGACTCTAACCAAATTTTTGGAAATAAGTGAAAATAGAATCTCAAGCAAAGTTAGATCAACTAGATAGTTAACCAAAGTCACCTAGATAGCAAGCGTGAATTAAACTGACTAGATAGATAAACGAGGTCGCCTAGGTTACAATGGATTAGATAAATGATAAATTAGTTATAAAAAATAAAATAAAAAAATAAAGGACTAAGCCGACCTAAGGGAATAAGATCTAACTAGCCAAGTAGTTGACCACTTGGAATTAACTTTTGATAAAGAATTAAGGGAATAAGGCTTGGACTATTATGAAGGGTAATTGAAAGAGGAATCTGTTGGATTTTGAGTGAAGCTGATTTCCTGCATATACTAGATTGGAGAAGCTTTGGGGAAGTCTAGTCTTTTGGTACAACCAACTTGGATTTGATGTCATTTTCCGACATGAGGTACTCCATGTCCGTAGCATTGGACTTAAGCATTTGATTAAGTATTGAACTTGGAAAAGTCAAATGGATAGTAGAACTTATGTCAGACTTAGAATATGTATTCCATCTAGGTTCGAACTCATTCAAGGTAACCAAGAACGTGACCGCACAACTGTACGACAAAAGCGAATTCAATCGGTTGAGCTTCTCCTGGAACAAGTGCTGAACAGAAACAGAAATAGCAACGGAAACGAAAACGGAAACGGAGACGGAAACAGAAATAGAAACAAAAATAGAGACGAGAAAGAAAATGGAAATGGAGAAGGAAACAGAGACAGATACGGAAATGAAAATGGAAACATAACGAACTTCCAGGAATATTTTCAGGGAGGGATACAGAAATACATATATATACGAAAATGGAAACAGAAACAGAAACGAAAACGGGCACAGATACAGAAACAGATACGGAAATAGAAACTGAAACAGAAATGGATATGGATACGGATATGGGAATGGAAACTGATACGAAAATGGAAACTGAAACAGAAACGGGAAAGCTTGGATGGATAAATTTGATGGTGGAGAATACGTTCGAGCATACCGAAAGTCATAGAGTGAGAGAAGAAGGTTGCATGTAGTTGGACTCAAGTTATGAAGTGTAATGGATGTGAAGGGGAAACAGTGAGGGTGATGTGCGTTCAACATTAGGTGGTTAGTCTTTTGGTACAAAGTTCGAAGAGACGCTCCCTTGGTGTTGAATCACTTGGGAATAAGTGGAAAAGTTGATGTGGAACATCAAATTTAGGAGAAAGATTAGTGAGAAATTTGATGTGGAACATCAAATTTAGGAGAAAAATACTACTGATTCAGGAGTGGAAAGTCAACAGTGGAGTAATTATCAGAGTAAAGTGATGTTTGGATATAAGACAGTTGTCATTTTGCTATTGATGTTGAAGAATGCCTTTGATTAGGCATTTCTTTCATCGAAATGGATGTAATCAGAGTTGCGCAGTGAAAGTGTAGTGAGTAAGTAAGCGGGTTCGATTGACTTTTTGGTACAAAGAGACGCGTTTGAAGGTAGCCAAGATGATCCAGTAGCAGTAGTTGGACAAGCTGTCAGAAAGAGAAGATAGCTAAAGAAGATAATTGACGCGCAGTTTAGCATTGGATAGGTCGTAAACGTTGCGGATGTAAAAGTAAGGAGTTAAGGAAGTGATGAAACCAATGGAGGATGGAGGACAACTAAGGACTATTCTGGATTGTTAAGTAATAGGGTATTTCTCTAGGCAAATTTCGAGGACGGAATTTACATAAGAAAGGAGGAATGTAATACCCTGACTTTTTATATCGAAATTTAATAAGAGTAATTAGAAGTAATTGGGGATATTTGGAATAATTGGACAATTATCGGGATATTACCAAGGACGTATAATTTAAAGAAATTGTTAAGATTAAATGAAAATTGACATAATTAAAATTAATATGTTAATTTAATGGATTAAATTATAATGTTTGGAATTACTTATAATTATTTTAAATTAGGGATTTATTGAATAAAAATAGAGAGGGGTTAAACTATTATGGGGATTATTATTAGGATTTAATTGGATTAAAAAGGATTAAGGAAGAAATATGAAAGGCATGAACCGATTTAGCAGAACTGGTTCACGCTAGTTGTTCTAGTTCAGTTTAGACATTACAAAGAAGAGGGATTTTTATTTTTGGCCACCATCGAGAGGGAGAGACCAGACGAGAGAAGGGGGAGAGAGTAGCAAGACAGGGGGGAGATGAATGACGATGCGAGGGGAGGAACAAATGCGGGTTTTCGACGGGTTGCTGCTGACGGTACAGGGACAATGAACCTCGGGACGGCTAGGGCATGGATCGAACTGGATTGTCCGTGGGTCGATTTGGAGTGTGCTTCCGCTGTTGGTGGGTTTCGGCGTCGGGACTAGGTACGTTCGACCGATTTTCTCCTCTCCTTGGTGTTCTGTGCTCGACGTTTATCGGTGTGGCGTGATCGGCAGGGGATGGTGAACTCGTTGGCTAGAATGGTGTTGACAGACCACTCTGTTGGTCTGTCAATGGACTGGTTGGTTCAATAATGTGAACCGGTCCGTGTGTTTGGCCGAGAAGAAGTACCCACGTCGTTTCTAGCTGGCATCACACTTAGTTGGCGAATTAGAGGAGGAAGCTAGGTGCGATACCTTCTGCAAAAGTTGAATGGAATTAAGGGACCCATGATAGACAGCCTCTGAAAAGATGGGGGAAGGGAAGGCATGCTGTCTGTTGTTGTTGGAGAATAAAGACAGCGAGTGTTGAGAGGGTGCTAGAGATCCTCTCGGGTGAGTGAAGGCCGAGAGAGAAGAAATAAAAAGGTAGAGTAGAGAAGCTCTCCAGTGAGCAGAAAATGGAGAGAAAAATCGAGAGCTGTGAGAGGAGAAACTGAGGATAGGAGGTAAAGCTGAGGAACTCTCAGGTACAAAGCTTGGAGCTGCTACGTTCGGGTCTTCATGGTGGGTATGATTTCTTCCCTAGTCTGGATTTTTTTTGGACGTTCCTGTTTGTTAGTGGATGTAGAATGTTAGGATTTTGATACGTTTTGTATGCATTTCTCTTCTAGTTTCTCCCTATTGGTTCTGTGAATGAATTACTGGTTAGAATGGGTTGACACACCTAGTTTTGTTCTCTGTTGTTGTGAGAAACTACTTCTGTGATTTACTAATCGACTACGACTTCTGGAAAATGAGTCTCTCATGATTTAATTAATAGGCTGGAAAGTGGATTATTGCTCACTTGTGGTGTAGGAAATTGTCAAGAAGTAATGATTCCAGGAGCAGAGGAGGAGGCATTTCCTGTTGAGCATGTGGTTTATCTGGCTGAATCGACTTGAGAAGGTTATGGCTCACCAGAAGAAGAAAAGAAAAAGCTATTTTGAAATGGTTTGAAAAAGGACACTGTTTTGTAAAACTATTAACTATTACCTTAACTCTCAAAACGTATTTTGAATTTAGTTATGTTTTTGTTTTAACTCTGATTTTAATTTACGCATCTCATGTTTCCTCTTTTACTCTGATTTAATTATGCACTTTAGATTTCCTCGCTCGCTTTAAGTTTTTACTCCCACTTGTTTTAAATAAATGAAAAGAAATTTTTTTTTTACACGGTAACTATAAATGAAAAAGTTAAGGAAGAAATTGATGTAGGGTGTCACATTTTAAGTCTTATGATGTAAGTTTGCACTGTGACAAGGAA